>SNQJ01S0096170.1:4807-19272 GCA_010110895.2 Picea sitchensis
TTCAGAGTGTGGAAGACAAGGATTGACCTCATCCTTGCCAAGAATAAAGTGTTGGATATCGTGAAAGGAAAGATCGTGAAGCTAGAGTTTGAAGAAGGAAAACAGAAGGAACTGCAGAACGTTGAAGCTATGGAGAAGTTCAAAGATAGTGATATCAATGCTATGAGTATCATAGTGGAATTTATAAATTACCACTTGATACCTTGCATCTCCCATCTTGACTCATCAAAGAAAATGTACGATGCCCTAACAAATTTCTTCTTGGTTAGAAACATTGGACAAGTTATGAGTCTGAAGAATGAGCTCTGTGACATGAAGATGAATGATGAGGATAACATAACATCATATTTTGTGAGAATCTCTCAGTTAAGAGAACAACTACAAGCTATTGAAGAGATCATCTCAGAAAAGGAGTTGGTAAACATAGTACTCAATGGTCTTCCTAAGACGTGGGATGCATTTGCCGCAAGCATGAACACAAAAAAAGGAGTATCCAACATTTGAAGAACTTTGGAATTGTTGTGCTCAAGAAGAATCAAGGATCAATGCAAAAGAGAAACCCCAAAAGAAGTATGATGATCAAGCCTTCACAACAAGATTCAAGAACTTCAGGAACAAAAGGAAGCTTGGATCAAGGAGGAAGCCAAATCAAGAGAAAGACATTTCAGAAGTACAATGCTTCAACTGTCAGAAGTATGGTCACTACAAGAATCATTGTCCTGAGCTAAAGAAAAGGAAGGAGAAACACCAAGCATCAATTGTCGAAGAAAAGGAACCTAAAAAGAAGGCTAACCAGGATGGAAGAGACTTCTTCTTCTAAAGTTAAAAAAACTCTTCTTATTTCTTGTACATATCTTGTTTGCATCATCTCTATACATATCTTGTATATCCATCTCTTGGAAGATAATGTGTTCCAAGAAGAACTATACCTATGGAAGAACAACAAGATAAGAATGGATATCATTAGATAATACACATGACACGATGAAATACAAATCATGTGGAAGCTATTGCAAGATAAGCTGAATCAATCATGAAGAGACTTAGAAGAAGCAAAGACAGAAAGAAGTCAACAATCGAGAAGAAATTGGAAAAAGACTTATGACGTTTTGTAGAAGACAACAAGACAAAAGCGTGGACTTTGTTAGACAAGAAAGCCAATTATATATTGCAGAAGACAATAAGGATGTAGATGGAAGTGTGGACTCTGTTAGACNAAGAATCATTGTCCCGAGCTAAAGAAAAGGAAGGAGAAACACCAAGCATCAATTGTCGAAGAAAAGGAACCTAAAAAGAAGGCTAACCAGGATGGAAGAGACTTCTTCTTATAAAGTTAAAAAAACTCTTCTTATTTCTTGTACATATCTTGTTTTCATCATCTCTATACATATCTTGTATATCCATCTCTTGGAAGATAATGTGTTCCAAGAAGAACTATACCTATGGAAGAACAACAAGATAAGAATGGATATCATTAGATAATACACATGACATGATGAAATACAAATCATGTGGAAGCTATTGCAAGATAAGCTTAATCAATCATGAAGAGACTCAGAAGAAGCAAAGACAGAAAGAAGTCAGCAATCGAGAAGAAATTGGAAAAAGACTTATGACGTTTTGTAGAAGACAACAAGACAAAAGCGTGGACTTTGTTAGACAAGAAAGCCAATTATATATTGCAGAAGACAATAAGGATGTAGATGGAAGTGTGGACTCTGTTAGACGGAGGGAGTCGATTATATGCACTCATACATGAAGCAAGGATTAGGAGGGAGCTAATCCTATGATCTATTGCAGATGATGAAGTATATATCCATGATAGCAGCCATGAAAGATAATACGTATTCTTCAAAGAGAAGCCTTAAAGTATCCCTGTTTGTTCATCCACATCCATGATCCTATGACGAAATCTTTAGGGCATGGAATCTATAAGAAACTCCATGGACCCGAGAACTAAAGAAACACATGAAGATTCCAAGAAAGAAAGAGAATTTAGAACAACCAGTCATTGTATCAAGAATCACAAGATTGTCAACCTGATATAAACTCAATAAAAGCAATCAAGCAGAGGAATTGAAAGTCGTGATGAAGAAATAAATTGATTTATACTTAAATAAATTGTTTAAAATAATAATTAAAATATTACCATACAATATATAAATATACTTTTTAATTGAAATAAAATTATTTACAATAATTCCCAAAATACCAACACATTTAAATGTAAGTAATAATTAAATTATTTAAAATAATTCCAAAAATACCAACACATTTAAATGTAAGTAATTGAACAAATTTAAACAATAATAATAAAAATGATATTAAATAAATAAAATATCAAATAAAAAATTAACAATATTAAATAATTGTATTACTTTTTTTTTTAAAGAAAATGTGTTTAATTTAAATATCTCTAATACTATATTATATCTAAAAAAAGACAATATTTTAAATCTTACACCAAATGTCTAATAACATTATATCAAGAAAAAAACATTTTACATTTTGATTGACATTAAATTATTTTAAATTAACATTTTAAAGTTTGATTGACATTAAAATATTTTAAATTAACATTTTGATGTTTGATTGACGTTAAAATGTTTTAAATTATTAAATGACATAAATATGTTTCATATATTTATGACAAATTTTAGTATAAAAAAATTAATTTTGATCAAAAATTTATTTCATTATAAAATATAAAAAGAAAACACCATGACATGAAAGGGTTAAAGATGAAAAACATTTTCTCCATACCAATACCACAAAATCGATCACATTTAGTCATAAATGGATTTAAATTAAATAGTTTACTACTATAAATCATAATTGCTTTTAACGCTTTTCTTTGTGATTTTTTGACAATCACAGTTTGCAACACCAATAAGTGAAATGTATAAATGCATTATAATTTTATATATGGTTATTTGTAAGAAATATATTTTACAATTCAAGATCATATGTTATCAATGTCCTTAGAAAAAATATGATTCTAAATTTCCTTCTATATAATATAAATTGTCTTTTATGTAATATATCACATTAGTTCAAAGTTCCTATCTTTTTCACAATAAAATTTACTAGAAATTCATTCTTGTAACATATCGAACACAAACCAACCTTCTCATGCGATGAACATTCCCTGACATTGCAATCTCACGAATAAAACCAGACGTTAGGACATGATGAACATATTAATGTTGCAATGTGTCGAATTTAGTAACACTCGACATTGACAAACACAGTAACGTTGCACTCTGACGAACATAGTAATGTTACAAAGTGCTGAAAATAGAAACGTCACAACGTTACAAACATAAACTAACGTCACAATGTGATGAACATAGCCATGTCATCGTAATGTGGATAGTAACAATAACGCCACAATATCGCTAACATTAACAAGAATTGCAATATGTCGCACATTTCTCTGTTGTCGCAATGTGATGAACATTTCCTCATGTTGCAATGTGATGTACATATCCTGACATCAGAATGTGACAAACATTTCCAAACGTCGCAATGTGTTGAACATAGTAACGTTGCAATCTACCAAACATCATAATGTCGCAATGAGACAAACATAGCCCTGACATTGCAATGTGACGAACATAAACGAACGTTGCAATGTGATGAACATAGCCCTTTCATCACAATGTGACAAACACATCCTCATGTTTCAATGTGATGCCCATATCCTGACGTTGAATTGTAACAAACATTTTGAGATGACGCAATTTGAAGAACATAGCCATGCCATCATAATGTGGAAAATAATGTCACCATGTGACGAAAATCAACAGAGGCCGTAATGTGTCACACATCGTATTGTCTTCACAATGTGACAAACATTTCCTCACGTTACAATGTAATAAAAACATCTTGACATCGCAATGTGTCGAACATAGTAACATTGTAATCTACCAAAAATAACGACGTCACAATGTGACGAACATAGCCTTGTCATCACAATGTGACAAACATATCCTCACGTTCCCATGTGACACACATACCTTGACGTCGCATTGTGACACACATACCCTTGACATCGCATTGTGACAATCGTCGCAATGTGACGAACATTGCCTCACATTGCATTGTAATGCAAATATCCCAAGGTCGCAATGTGTCAAACATTTCCAAATGTCACAATGTACCGAACATAGTAACATTGCAATCTACCAAACATAGTGACTTCACAATGCGACGAACATATAATTGTCCTCGCAATGTGACGAACATGACATATCCTCACATTCCTATGTGACACACATACCCTGATGTCGCATTGTGACACACATACCCTTGACATCACATTGTGACATTCATCACAATGTGACGGACATTGCCTCACATTGCGCTCTAATGCATATATCCCAAGGTCGCAATGTGTCAAACATTTCCAAATGTCACAATGTATTGAACATAGTAACGTTGCAATCTATCAAACATATTAACTTCGCAATGTGACAAACATATCCTTGTCCTCGTAATGTGACGAACATAAACATATGTTGCATTGTGAGGAATATAGCCCTCTTGTTGCTATGTGAAAAACATATCCTCGCATTCTAATGTGATGCACATATCGTGATGTTGTATTGTGATATACATTTCTAAATGTTTCAATGGGACTAACACAACCCATTGTCACGATTTGATGTACACAACTGAATGTGGCAATGTGACAAACATACACCTACATTTCAATGAGACAAACATTTACAAGCATCACAATATGATGAACATAACCCATTGTTGGAGTGTGACAAACCTATTCCAACACCATAATGTTACAAACAAAAACTCTTCATCATAATTTGATGAGCATAACCTTACGATGTCACGTGACGTACAAAATCTAATGTCACAATGTGACGAACATAAATTGATGTCACAATGTGATGAACAAAACATGATTAATATTGCAATGCAGTAATTCCATAGTAAACTATGGTTAAACATAACCAACATGATCCACCATAATCAGATTCACATGGTCAACAAATTTGACCCATGGGCATGGTTAACCATAACAAAACCTGATCAACCACACTCAACCATGGTCATGTTCAACCACAGTCAACCATGGTGAAGGGCAACCATGATCTACCATAGTCAATGTTTCCTTCCCAAAGTCAGCCAAGGTCTACCAAAGTCAACCATGGTCATGGTCAACAATATTCAACCATGGTCATTGCCAATTAATGTATTAATAATTTAACATGTTACATTATAAATTAATGCATGGTCACACCAATGTACACAACTCCTTAACACGTTACATTATAAATAATTGCATCTATACATTATCAAAATATTACTGTACTAATATTTTAACAATGTAATACTTTAATAATGTATTAAAAATGCATTACCACCATTAATGGCTCTTACTAATATAACTCTATCAGATTAATAATCTCCATTAATGCCTTTAAATGTAATAATTCTTAATAATGCATTTCATTAACGTGATACGTACTTTGGTAGCATTACTCCATAATGTACACAGTCAAACACATTTAATACTTTTAACATTTGTATCTACTATTAATATTGTATACCTTTATTCAATTCAATACATTACATGAGTAAATGCATCAACTGATTAATATGTCACCATACACACATTCACTAATAATTTTAATCTATACCTGTGCTAATTTTATATGTAATAATGCATTCCTAATTTCATTAATATATAATTCCATTAGGTTAACACCCCTATTAATGTATTAATACTCTAGTAATATGTGTATTTATTGAAAAAATGCATTAATGCACAAATTAATAGATTATAGCATATACACAATGCATTAATGTCAGACACACATTCATGACCATATAACCATGGTCATGGTAAAGCTCATAACAAAAGCATCACAACCATGAACACTTTATAAATATATTAATACTCTAATGAATTAACGCATTACTTTCATGGAATCATATATATATATATATGAGATATATATATATATATTTAATACATTTTAATAATCCCATTAACATTTAATTATACATCTTGTTTATTAGCTCTAATAAATGCATTACTAATGTTATTTAGGTAAATGCATTACCATTTTATTAATGTATTTTTTGTGTATAAATTAATTAATACATTACATTATTAATATAATAATAATTGATACTTTAATGCATTATACATTAATGTTAATTAATAATTTAATTCATTACATTAATCATTAATACTTGTTATGCATTACTAATACTTCATTAATGGCCATTTTAATGGTTTATTAATACTTTAATAATGAATTTAGGATTTTACATATTCAAATACGGAAGATATATCCATTTAATACAATGTATTAATATATTACTTTAATGTATTAATACATTACATTTTAATGTTTTAATACATTACAATGTATTAATTAAAGTGTAATATGTTACATTAATGTATTAGTACTTTAATTCTATACATTAGTAATAATGTAATAATTGTATCACCAAATTAACTGCTGAGATTTGGTAGCTTGGATGTACTTCTTTGTATCAAGTGTTTAGCATGGAAGTGACCAAGAACATTTTTCCCTAGTGACTTTATAAAGAGATTTTAGTGTCATCTTTAATTTTAATGTAAAGTGGACTTTATAATGTTTTGTCAGCCTTTAATGACTTCTAAAGCACTGTTCCACGACGTTTTTAATTCAGCATTGACCCAGGAAAATGAAGAGTCACCAGCCACTGGCTGTAGAGCAGCATTTCAAAATTGTTTAAAGGAATCTCATTAGAAGAAGGAGGGCACACTTTTGAGGAGGGTTTGGAGGGAATGTGAAGAGGCACGACTTCCAAGAGTTCTTTGCTTGGAGGGAAGAGTAGAAGAATAGAGGCTGGGCACGCATCCCTAGGAGAGGGATTGCATGCTATCCAAGGAGTGCTTGCAGCAGTAAATGCATTCCATACAACAACTATAGTAGAGTCTGTACAACATTGTTAGCTCACCGCATAACAAAGAGTGAGGAACAAAAAATCGATGTTGCTGTCTAACAACAATAATCGGCTACGATTTTCTATTCATTTTTCCGTGTATTCTGGCCATTCCTGCATCATACAACAACTCTTTGGCAAGGAGCTTCTGGGACAGACGGGTGGATTGCTGTGGCTATTTGTCAATCGCATCAGGCCTCTCAGAGATAGTCAAGCTTCCACCTGTGACATAGCTCTGGCAATCGCTTCTAAAGGAGAGAGTAAATGGAGAGTGAGATGAGTCTATGTATTTCTTGTTGATACTATTTTTGTTGTGTATCACTGATATTTCCCTAAAGATGAATAAAGAAGAATTCTCCTTAAATTCTGTCATCTTTTCAGAGTATTTCTTCTTGAGATTTTGCCTAGATTTTTGGTGCTAAAAGTGTTATTTTGTTCACTGTTCATGAGTATTCCATTGGCTTCTATTTCAGATTTCTAGCTGCTCTGTGGCTTCAGCCCATAGGGCCACATTTTCATGTTGTTATATTGCTAGTATTGGTGTACAACTAGAGAAGGTTGAAATTCATTCTTAACTAATGTGGACCGATATACATATTTTAAACATGGTATCAGAGAAGGTTCTTTGAAGTTTCAGTGGGCAACTTTGGCACTTCAGATAGCAAGTGATTTGATGGTACATTTTCTTGAAGAAAGGAAAGTGTGTTGGTTCTTTGTCGTGACAAAGATGACTTACACATCAGTTTGAATATAGATTGGAGGGTCTCCAACCACCAGAGGGAAGGTTTGACCAACAAGCACTCCCTCAAGGAGAACAAATTGTGGTCGCTTGCGAACACCATTGTGCCTGTACCTCTTCAGATCCCATAGCTCTGGATGTTCATGAGGTGAGGGAAGCTAAGACTCAGAATCCCAAGGTAGTTGGATGTGGGACAAGACCAATTGATTCCCATAGTCATGCTGAGAAGAATACAAACTAAACAGTTCGTGGGCTGTAATCGGGAAGGATTTTATTAGGCTAAGAACGAAAAATAAAAAATAGCTCTTCGGGACAAGCTCCATGAGCTAGGATTAATGTTGAGAGAGACACTTCCCACTCCCTCACCCAAGGCTGTAATGTGAAGGACGAAAGCTTGGCAAATATTGGAGTAGTCATTCTGACTCAGAGTCAAGTGCATATATCCCAAAAGTGATTCACCAGAGGGAGGGGATCTGGCTAAGTCCTGTGGTGGGGAGAGAGAAGCCCCTCGACTAGAGAAGATTATGGGATGATTTTAACGTAAGAGGAGATCCAGGAGGGGTCTGGTGAAAAGGTATTGGATGGTGCAGATGATAAGAACGTTTCTCTTATGGAAAATGGAAATGAGAATAAGAAGGACATGAGCAAGGGGAAATTCTTTGCATGTCACAAGAATGACCACTATATTTGTCAATGTCCGAACAAGAATAAGAAGAAACCCTGTGTCCTCAGAGGGTGTGGGAGCTTTAAATAGGCTGCATAATTTTGTTATAGATAAGGAGAAGGAGTGCCCCTCCCACGAGTGGTCCCAAGGGTAGTGGAGGCCTAGCTGCCTGAGGACATGAGTCTTGGCTCTTGTGGAAAATGGTTTTGACCCATGACTAGGTTGGATTGTTCCTCGATCTATATATAGATATACTCCTCAATAATCGTAGAGTGAATTGTGGAGCCGACACACAACTTGCAATAAAGCGGGTTGGAAGGGGTGATATTCCAACTAGAGTTAGAAGGTATTATGGAGGTTCGTGAGGTGTTATATATTCCAGAGTTGACTGCTAATTTTCTCTCATTGTCATATTTGGATGAGAGTGGATTTAAATTTTTATTCTTCGGTGGACATGTGTTTTATATCTTATAGGAGAAATCACCGAAGACACACAAATAAATGATGCTCTGTGTCAAGCATGAGGGTTTGTATGTGTTGTCAGGTGGTGTCCTGGTTGGGGTCCAAGAGCCTGGACATGCATTCCTCGCGGTCAGAGTTGGGAGGTAGCACTGAGAGGAGAGTTAATCCATGGGACCTCAATATTCTTCCTGCAATTCCTCAGCAACAACATGCACGTGAGTCAACATGATGGATTCTCGTGAGGAGTGTGTGCATTCTCCTAGAGCATGTCTCCTCACTGCGGGTACAAATAGAGGTAGCAACAGAGGCTTTGAGTGTAGTGGGAGTAGTGGATTCATGTTCATAGGGAGAAGAGACTTATAGTACAGAGGGAGCAAATATGGCAGCTGATGAGTTGGAGACAAATTATGGTTGTGATACTATAAGTACCTCTCTCGCTAAGATGGAGTGTTAGAATTTGTAGCTTGATGTACTTCCTCATCAAGTAAGACCGAAACATGTAGAAGTGACTAAGAAAAGTTTCTCCTAGTGACTTTGTAACATCCCCAAAACAAATTATTTAAGTCAAATTGTTTAGGGAAATTATTTCATGCAGGTAAATTTGAATTTCAAAATTATTTGCCATTTATGGAAATTCCAAATTTCAAATTCTAGTTAATTGCAATTAATGATTATGACTCAAGGCAGAGATCTATTTGGACCCAACTAACCATTTGACTATGAACTTGTAAGGAAACAAAATATTTTATATATTTATTGTTGATGGACAAAAGGAACAACCATGTTAAAAATCAACTCACCATGACTCCATGAGAGGGGAACATGTTGGAACTACTCCTGTACACCGTGGACAAGTGGAAAATCGCGAATTTGGCTGATACCAAAGCCACCTAAAATGAGGGATTTGAAATATGTGAAATTCTCCTAAGGGGAAAAGACCCAGGAAACATTTCTTTGATATATATAACACATGGGAGGTGATGCGTGGATGCTACCTTAGTATGTGGGAAATAATTATCTCTCTTGGTCACATTAAATACCCAACACTGCTTTGAGGCAAGGAGAAGTTTTGAAACTCCAAAGCTATCTACTTGCTGTGGAGGAATTCTCAGTTCTCCCTCATGGATTCATGGTCGGGTTAGGGGGTGAATGGAACAAGTGGCTTTGGTTGTCCCATTCTAAGGTTGGGAGGAACTGCTATTCCATTTGTTGTTCATAAATTGTTCATATATGTCTATCTACTCCTTCTCTGGATAAATATTATTTTGGAATTCATTAACCATAACATTCCATCCTGCTTAGCCATGAATGTAAAGAACTTTGTTTCATTAAATTCCTGAAGGAAATGAAATGAAAAGTATGATGAATCTCGTATACTTTAACTGTGACCATTGAGAAAACATTTTCAGATCTTGATTGGATAAGGAAAACTGGAATTTTGGAAATGTATTAGGAAATATAACTGTGTTAAATAGATTACTATTTCATTATATTTTTCTAGAAATCACAAACTGAACATGCATCATATAACTAGCTATTCCCACTTTTGCAAGTGAATATTAGGTTATGAAAACACTATTCTGGAAGTAAACCTGAGATTTAATAACATTTACATACCTATAATTACAAATATATATTCATGTGGGTTATCTCTTAATTCTGGATGATTTACCCTATCAAATTAAATTCATCGCTAAAATGATCGTACAATAGAAATAACTATGTATATATATATATATATATATATATATATATAAGTATATATATATATATATATATATACCACTAGGTACTAATGATATAACATAAGATGAATAGTCTAACTAGTCATCAACTGGAAATGAAATGTCGGAAAACTGGGGCCAATCAAATAGTCTAACTGGTCATATACTAAGTTCTGGAAAAAGTAAAATGAAAAAAAAAAAAAATGAACAGTATAATTCAATGCAAACAAAGTTTTGGAATGAAATACTAGAGCATCGAAATCTCGATTAATTCAGAAGACAGATATTCTGAAACCCTTTTAAATTGTATGCACATATTTTGATAAGTTCAAAATTTCACAGCTCTATTAACAAATAATAAATAGTTCCAACTTTTGTATAAGTCAGATTGAAATAAAGAATTTTCTGATAGAGCTTTCATCTAAGTCGATTATTCAGTTATAAACAATGGTGTAGTCCTTCTCACATCATCCTATTACATAGCAATAGAGTTTGGTCTTTATGTCTTTCTTTAAAACTGAAGATACATAAACAATGGATCAACCATCGTTATGAATGAACAAGTTCTCTCACGATGGTAGAATTCTTGATTTAGAATCTTATATATCCTTAGAAAACTTAGGCACTCTCTTAAGAGCGACATTATGGAACCCGGATACCTTTTCTTGCGTATGGCATGGATTTGAGTACAAAATTTTTGCATGGTCGAATGTCCCTGGAAGGAAACACAAATTTAATATTAATAATTATTCAACAGAAGTAAAACGAGTGTACCCTTCAATAGAATGATTCAAGACAATAAATGTTTATACTGATTTTCTCTTAACTTATGACTCAAAAACCTTGATGTCTTTTCCCTGTCGCGTTTTGGTTGAGCAGATGCCCCAGTCTGAAGGGGGAAGGTGGTCCAAGAACCTCCTAATGGGTACCCTCACAACAACAGGGTCCCATTATTAGAATTGGTTACCAAATCATCTAAATCATACTCTTCAGGAAATGAAATAAGCAAACAACATTAACATTGAAAATTTGAACTGCAGGGGTTCGCGCAGTGTGAGTAGGCCGAATGCATTGACCAAACTTTAAACACAGAGTCAAATACTATAGGCCAATGACATTATCAAAATCTAACATGGACCGACTGTCTGTTTTGAAGAGGATTCTCTTATTCAAAGTTTAAATATAGAGTTAACATTCTTACCGAGTTTAGCAGGCTAGAATGGTATTTATCACACACACACAACAATGAAAACATAATGAAAACGATGACCCAAATTTAATTACAGATCTCAATAATTTCATGTTGTAGAGTATGTTCTTAAAAAAAAATTATTCGGTACACAGAATCCCCAATATCTATTTATATATATGGATATTCCGAATGAAATTACAGTAATCTTTCTAAAGGAAATTACAGTCGTAAGAGTCAACTAGCAGTTTGGGGAATCTATGGAATGGTGTACTTTCAAGAAAAACTCAGTACAATAGTAGCCAAGAGAGGCATGAAAACGTTATTAAATCCTACCAAAAGGAATTTTCTTTCACTTGAACATAACATGCAATACACGACATGGGTTCTACCCTAGAAAATTAACTTTTGGACTAGAACTCTCGTGTGGTCTCACAGAGGCACAACACCGGGTAACAGTGCTTAAAGTTAAGGGTAACCCACAAAAGAGAACAGAGAGACAACGAAAAAACCCATAGGTAAATACAAATACATTAACCTCGATAAAATGCTTGTCCAAGGTTTTGGAAGCTGAAAACAAAAAGGTGGAGTACTGAGAAGGTTCCAAATGGCTTCAGAATAAAACAACAGTGAAGTCTACTTATCTAGGAGCAAGAACAGTCCAGGGAGTTATGAAGAGAATAACGATAATGAGGAGAACTTCAATAAAAGTCATAATAAGAATTATAGTACAGAGAGTTTTCCTTCTACTGTAACGAAAACCCAAAGGTTCCATCCATTTACTAGAATATGTGACCAGTGTGAACTTACCAGGGCGGTTGGGTAGAGTTTCCTGCTCCATCAGGTAAAAATCCTCCAAGATACCGACCTCCCTCGCTGAGAAAAACGCAGAGCTAATTCAAAAACTTCACAAAGACAAAACTCATTGAATCTTGTAAAACCCTTCTATGTAGAGTAAATGACAATGGTACGAAGGATGGCTCTAGTCATGTGATGGGGCAGAGATGGCGCAATCACATTGGACGAGGGGTCAAGTGATAACCATCAAGTTTCACACTCACAGTATCTCCATTAATGGTCAGTTCAGAGATTTAATTCATGTCTCACAAGAAACCTTCCTTTCATATTAAGAGGTGCGAAGTAAAGGAAAGTTCCTTCATGATATGAAAAACTGGACCATTGAACTCTAACTGCTATCATCGAGTTAAGACATCGTTCAGTTAAGCCAGGGCTAAATGAATTGTTAGGTTTACACTTGTATCGAACCTTCACGTTAGTACTAACCAAAATTTTGATACCCAAACAGTAATCATAGGGGAATCATTCGATCTCTTTGGCCATGTGAATTAATGTCAAACACCTTATGTTAAGCTGAAAACATTGTTCACTAAGAGTGCACACTCCCGAGCCCTTTTGTAAAGTGAATATAGTCTATAGTATGTGATGTGTATTTCAAAAGTCAATTGATCTTTCCCTTGTGCGCAAGTATGGAAACCTTAGGGAAGAATATAGAATAATAGTAGGATTGAAGGGTTAAAAAGGGGATGGATGATAAAATGTAGAGATTATTCATAGAGGATTTCTGTGTAGTAAGAGTCGAGTTCAAGTAGAACTGATCGTTATGTGATTGTTCATTGTTGATAGACAGAACATAAGAATCTCACATAAATTAACAATGATGATAAATACCTACTTCCCTTAACTACAATTATTCTAGAATAAATTGAAGATTAATGTTCCTTAGAAAATTGTTTTATTTTTGAAAATTTTGGGGTACATTACAAACTTTATAATTATAAAGTGACTTTATAAAGTGATTTTATAAAGTTGGGTATTTTAATTTTTTAATGTAAAAGTGAATTTATGATGTTTTGAGTCACTTTAATGACTTAAGTGACCTCAATGAATGATTAAGTCATGACCATTGATCTTGAGGGAAAGTGAAGAGTCACTCATGGGAGATCAAGGGTTAGGAGAGTTACATTTCAAAATTGTTATCTCATTAGGAGAACGAGGGTGCACTTTTTGAGGAGGGTTTGTGGGAATCTCAAGAGGCATGATTCCCAAGATATTTCTTTGCTTGGAGGGAAGAGTAGCAACATAGAGGTTGGGAACGCATCCCTAAGAGAGGGATTGGCACACTATCTAAGGAGAACTTGAAACAATAAATTTAGTCCATACAACCACTACAGTAGAGGTCGCACAACAGTATTGGCTGGTCATACAACAAAGAGGAGGCACAAAAATTGATGTTGTTGTTTAACAACAATATTGGCACGATTTTCTATGCAATTTGCTAGCTGTATGCTATTATGTACCGTATGATAGATCTTGGCATGAGTTTCTAGACAGATTGGTGATTGTTGTGGTTGTTTGTTGACCGTTCTAGGCCGTACAGTCAAGGCTCATTGCCCAGAGTACAATTTGGCACTGTTTTCTAGAGGAGAGAGGCGTTGGAGAGTGAGATAAGTCTGTGTATTTCTTGCTGATGCTATTGCTGATGTGTATCACTGATATTTCCCTAAAGCTGAATAAAGAAGCATTCTCCTTAAATTATGTCATATTTTCTGAGTATTTCTTCTTGAGGTTTTGCCCAGATTTTTGGTGCTAAAAGTGTTATTTTGTTCACTGTTCATGAGTATTCTGCTGTTGTTATATTTCAGATTGCTTAGTTGTTTGTATTTCAGCCCATAGGCCAATATTTTCATGTTGTTATATTGCTCA
>SNQJ01S0096170.1:36508-51504 GCA_010110895.2 Picea sitchensis
TTCTTGCGAATGCGAGTAGCCGTCACATCTCTTCTCAGAGATAAGCTGCCACCATTCTAGCGAGTCTTCTACTCTGTATTTCTATAGTCTCTGTACATTTCTTTCATTAATAGAAATCATGTAATATTGCATATCTGTGTTTATGGTTGCATATCTGATACATTTCTGTTATATTATTGAATATCTGTGATATATCTGTGAATTTCCTTATTATATCTCCGATCTCATTTCGTGCCGAAAATAATTCAGATCACACATTTTGCACATTTTGAAATGTTTTTGAAAAATTAATGAGCAAATATTAATGTAGTAGTTAAAAGAAGCGTACTTGCATGTTGTAAATAGATCTTGAGTGATTTTCTCTCATCTTCTGGATGTAATAGACATTAAATCTGTTTAATGAAAGTAGGTAGATTTGAATTAAGAGATTAGACAGTTTTAGAAGCGTAGGAGGGAAAACGGATATAGACACCCTCACCCTTGTATTATTGTATCATTAGAACAGAAGAAAAGAGATTTTTTTCATAAGTTGTTGAGCTGTAGCAGAGAACTGTAGAGAAGAACCCATGCACAGGAGCACTTGAGTTAATATATGAAGCTTTGACTCAATTTTCATGGTGTTATGATGCTTACTATTTACATTTGTTGAATGGTATGCTTACAATTGTTTTATTCTCTCTTTTTATGCATTTGTTTCAATGCTGTGTTGAATGTGTGATTTCATGTTAAGTATATGAAGTCTGAGAGAGGAGAAGAATGAGTTTCAATTGTTTCTCATCCTGAGAGTTCCTGCAAGGAGTGGAGTGAAATGTCCGCAAGGTGTGCGTTGACAAGAGTCTGAGTTTTATCTCAGAAAGCTCAGGAGAGATACCGTTGTTCTCATACCAATAGAAGTGTGGGTGAAGTACAGAGTCGTGCAAGGTGTGTGCAGGCTAGTTGAAACCTTAAAATTTATCAACTAAGGTGAAGGAGGAAGGGCTTCTATTGCAAAGAGTGCACAAAGTCAATGACTCTAATAACCAGAGGTTATTTGAAATATTGCCGCAAGGAGTGCGAGAAGAATTCCTTTTGGGGACTTGAGTTTGCAAGTGAAAGCTCAGGAGGGATAATACCTTTGAAGGTTCAAAGGGAGATGAAAGTCGAAAGCATCTCATAAAATACGAGTTCAGGCGGGAGAACACTGATTCGTCTTGTAGAGGTCATTGAGGAGTGAATTGGGTGGTCAGAATTCTCTGAGGAGAACTCACGAAATCACGGGGACCGTAGGATCCAGAGGAGTTGCAAGGTGGTTAGGAGTTGGACGAATCCACCACCCTGACATCAAGAATCAACGTGGATCATTGATCGTGGTCTGTCTGAGCCGTTAAATCATTTTGGGAATTCGGGACCGATAAGTTGGGAGTGTAGGTCAAAACCCTTAGTCACTCAAACTCCCAATTCATGAAAAGGATTATCAGGTGTGAAATTTCGGTATTTCGAGGTTTGGCATATCGGGAATCTTGATGAAAAGGAACTAGGACCTTAGTATTGAAAATCCTGAAGTCGCAAAAAACGACTTGCCATTGGTGTTAAACATCGGCATTTCGACATATCGGGGTTTGACATACCGGGAATATTGATGACAAGGAACCAGGACCTTAGTATTGAAAATATCGAAGTTTTGAAACACGACGTGCCTTTGGTGTGAAACATCGGAATTTCAGCATATCGGGGTTCGGCATATCGAGAATCTTGATGATAAGGAGTTGGGGTGCTTAGCATTGAAAATCCCAAAGTCGCGAAATGCGACGTGCCTTGAGGAGAATTTCTGGATTTTGACATTTTGACACTTCAGGTATCGTGAAGTAGAGGAGGCAGTGATCTTTGGAATCGAGAGATTCAAACTCCTGGTTCGCAAAAAGCCGAAAGATCCAAAGTCGTTAGATAGAGGAGGATCTCAGCCATAGATCATGTTGGAGGCAAGGTTTTGGGAATTCGATGATCGGAGTTTCAAGAGGTGAGGAACCTTTCTGCTGTGGATCTTACAAGTCGCAAAATCCTGAAGAGTGAAAGGAAAAATTCCTGAAAACATTGAAGGACAATAGCCGTGGGCCCAATCGGGTTTCAGGGTTCTGGGAGTTTAGAGACAGAGTTGCATGTCAATGCAACTCCCGAAATTGCGAAGAACGAAAAACCAAAATAAGTGGCAACAAGAGGCGTGTGTTCGGTGCATTGAAGGAGTCAACCCTCGTTGACGTTTTGGGTTTCAAAGATTGAAGAGACAAGGGGATCGACAACAGGATTCGTGAAATCGTGAAATCTCGAAAGGGAAAAAGCCCCTATCACATTTGTGGTCGGTTGTGGAGTTACCGTCGGTGTTTGATCACATAGGCATAACTCGAAAGGACCTATGGAACACACATGTTTGTGTGTGCGGTATTACCTGTGGGGAAACCAAAGAGTCAATTAGACTCAGGGGAAGATTTAGAATGATCCTGCGTGGATCTTGGCCCGAGGGTCGGGGGTCTGCATCAGTGTGGTATCAGAGCTCAGAACAAGTTCTTTTCTTTCTGTAGCAAAGAGAATAGGGGAACATTTTACAGCCATTCCATCGAGAAGAAGAGAAAGGCCAATGCTAATGCCTGATCCAGCATGAGAAAGAGAAATGCGTGAGTTACGTGCCAGGCTTGATGCCATGGAGACAACACAGAGGTGCACAGTTGACACTGGGGATATAAGTGAAGCCAAAAGTGAAAATGAAGCTAGAAACGAAGGAGAAGAAGTTGCAGTCAAAGATGCTGCAGACGAACACCTATTCAAGGTTGTTGCAAGGATAGGTGCCAGAGAAAAAATGGACATTCTAGTGTATGAAGGAAACCTGGATGTTGAAGAGCTTCTAGACCAGATTAGAGCTCTAGACAAATATTTCAACTATGAAGATGTCGAGGAAGACAAGAAGGTCAAACATGTCGTTACTAGACTTAAAGGGCATACAACACTATGGTGGGATGAACTACAGGCTGACAGACGCTGCAAGGGCAAGCAGAAAATCAAAAGCTGGGACAGAATGGTTGCAAATATGAAAGCCAAATTTATACCCAAGGATTATCAAATCACTCTGTTTCAGAGGATGCAAAATTTGAGACAGAAGCTGATGTCAGTGAAAGAATACATTGAAGAGTTCTATAAGATAAACATCAGGGCAGGTCATCGAGAAAGCGATGATGAAAAAGTTTCCAGATACATGAATGGTCTGCGGTATGACATTCAAGATGAGATGAGCATGATGACCATTCGAAATGTGGAAGATGCTTATCAGATAGCTCTGAAAGATGAAGAGAAGCTAAGCTGAAAGAAATTTCAAAGAGGTCGAGGTAGAAGTCAAGCCAGAGGAAAAAAAATTGCCCAAGACAGAACTAAGAGACCTAAATAAGAGGGGAAGAAACCTCAAACTCAACATGAGAGAGGAGGAAGTTCACAGAGAGGGCAGTATGATGATAGAAATACTTTTCCTCGAGCTAGAGGAAGAGGAAGAAGTAGAGGCGGTGAAGTAAAATGCTTTGTCTATGGAAAGATCGGACATAAATCCTATGAGTGTCCAGATAAGAAAAAAGATGGTGGTGAAACTCACATTGCCGAAGCTCAAGAATGCAATATTGAGGTAGAAGACGCTGAGGGTGAAAGATCTTTGATGATGAGGAAATTTCTCTTGAAGCCAGAGAAGGAGGCAGAGAACCCAACCCAAAGAAACAATCTGTTTTAGACTACTTTCAAAACCAAAGACAAGGTATGCAAGGTCATAGTGGACAACAGTAGCATGGACAATCTCGTATCTACAAAGATGGTAGAAAATCTGGATCTAGAGACTGTTGTACATCCAATCCCATACAGAGTTTTGTGGCTACAAAAAGGACATCAGGTAAATGTCACTAAACAGTGTTTAGTTGAATTTAAAATAGGAGGATATAAAGATGAAATACTATGTGATGTCATTCCCATGGATGTTTGTCATCTATTGCTAGGTAGACCATGGCAATATGACAGGAACATGATTCATGATGGTAGAAAGAACACGTACACCTTGGATAAGAATGGGAGGACGCACATGTTGCTGCCGATTAAAAACCAAGAGGGGAAAACAGAGGTGAGCAACACTGTACTTCTCATGAGTGGGAAGGAACTTCTTAAGGAGTTTAAGAAGAAGGAAGACACACAATTTATTGTGGCCATGAAGCCTAAAATTGTTTTGACCAGTACAAGAATATATGATTTACCAGAAGAAATCTAGGAGTTGCTGAGAGAGTTTGCTGATATAGTAGTGGATGAACTACCTTGTTCGTTGCCACCTATCAAGAGTATAAGCCATTATATCGACCTTATATCTAGATCCAGTTTACCAAACAAATCCATGTATAGGTTGACATCGCAGGAAAATGAAGAAGTCAAGAGACAGGTCCAGGACTTAATGGACAAAGGATTGATTCGAGAGAGCTTGAGTCCATGCGTTGTTCCAACAATGCTCAGCCCAAATAAAGATGGAGGGTGGAGAATGTGTACAGAATCAAGGGAAATCAATAAGATTACCATCAAATACAGATCTCCATTACCAAGTATAGACAACTTGATGGATTGCTTGAGTGGAGCAATTTTTTTTCAAAGATTGATTTGAAAAGCGGGTATCATCAGATTTGAATGAGAGAAGGTGATGAATGGAAGACAACATTCAAGATGAATGAGGGGCTGTATGAATGGCTTGTCATGCCATTTGTCTTAATGAATGCACCCAATACTTTCATGAGGTTGATGAACGAAGTCCTGAAGGATTTCATTGGGAAATTTGTCATCGTATATCTTGATGATATATTAATATTCAACAAAACATAAGAAGAACACTTGAAGCATTTAGTTGCAGTAATGAGAAGATTACAGCCAGAGAAATTGCTGATAAATATGAAAAAATCATCATTTATGAGGACATAACTCATTTATTTGGGTTTTGTTATCTTTGCAAATGAGTTGAAGATGGATCCAGAAAAGGTAGATGAAATTAAGAATTGGCCATTGACGAAGAGTGTGTTTGAAGTTTGAAACTTTCATGGTTTGGCAAGTTTCTATAGGAAATTCATTCGAAATTTCAGTGGAATTAGCGCACAGATGATGGATAAGGTGAAGAAAAGACACAAGTGTTTTCACTGGACAAAAGAAGCAGAAAAGAGCTTCAACCTGTTGAAGAAGAAGATCAAGTAGCAACCAATTCTGGTTTTGCCGGATTTTAGCAAGACATTCCAGGTCAGGTGTGACATGAGTGGATTTGCAATTGGAGCGGTCTTGAGCCAAGATGACAGGCCAATCACATATTTCAGTGAGAAACTGAATGAAGCAAAGATCAAGTACTCAACATATGACAAAGAATTCTATGCAGTCATACAAGCACTCAAGAAATGGAGACATTATTTGGTTCCTAAAGAGTTTGTTTTGTACAGTGATAATCATGCTTTACAATTCGTGACTCAACAGGAGAAGTTGAACCAAAAACATGCTAAATGGGTTGAATTCATGCAGAATTTTACTTTTATAATTCAACATATTTTTGGAACTGCTAACAAAGTTGTTGATGCTTTGAGCAGGAAATGTTTGCTTATGCAGGAATTCAGAGTCAAGACTTTAGGTTTTGATAACCTCAAAGAAATGTATAGGGATGACCTAGATTTTAAGGAGGCATATGAGGCATCTGAGAATCCAGTTCTCAGGGAAAGAAGCCAATGGACCGAGTATATGATCTAGGATGGGTTATTATTTCGGGGCAATCAACTATGTATTCCAAAATGCTCCATGAGGGAGAACCTGCTGAAGGAAAAACACAGTGGAGGATTGGTCAGACAATTCGGTCATGATAATACATTCTCAAAGTTGAATGGCTCATATTTTTGGCCAGGGATGAGGACAGATGTTAAGAAATTTGTGGACAAATGCAGGATTTATCAGCACACAAAAGGGAAAAGGCAGAACACGGGGTTATCAACCATTACCCATACCAGAAAGGTCGTGGGACACAATGAGCATGGATTTTATATTGGGACTACCAAGGAAACAAAGAGGATGTGATTCAATCTTTGTGGTAGTCGACATATTTTCAAAAATGGCACATTTCCTGCCATGCCAAAAAACCAGTGACACAACTCATACTGTGAACCTGTTTTTCAAGGAATTCGTTAGACTTCACGGCTTGCCAAGGAGTATCGTGTCTGATCGAGATACTAAGTTCGTAGGGAATTTCTGGAGGACCTTATTAAAAAAGTTGGGGACAAGTTTTTGTTTTAGCTCATCATATCATCCTCAAATGGATGGGTAGACAAAAGTCGTGAACAAAAGCTTGGGAGATTTGTTGAGGAGCTTAGTGACTGAACACCACAGTTAATGGGATCACATTCTGCCACAGGCGGAATTTGCTTATAATGATTCTCTTAACAGAAGCATAGGGCAGAGTCTATTCCAGATTGTATATGGAATGCAGCCAAGGGGAGTTTCTGAATTGAAAGATTCAGAACAAGCTGAATTCAGGAGTGCTAGTGCTGAAGACTTTGCAGAAGGAATGAAGGAGCTTCATAGCGGAGTGAAGGAGCGATTGCAGATTTCATGTCAAGAATACAAGCGGAGAGCAGATCAACACATGCAATAACTTCAATTTGAAGTTGGTGATCTGATTCTTGCATATCTGAGGAAGGAAAGGTTCCCAAGGGGAACATATAACAAACTGAAGATGAAAAATATTGGATCGTGCAAGGTCATAAGGAAATTTGGGGCAAACACATATGAGATTGAATTACCCGATGGGATCAGAATCTCACTGATATTCAATGTTGCGGATTTGTACCCTTACAGAGCTGAAGAAGCAGGAGCAGAGAAGGAACAGAAAGAGATTCAATGGAAAAAACAAATGCCTGTAGCTAAAAAGCCACATATGGAAAGCATAATTGACAAAAGGATTAGCAAAAAGACCAGGAGAAAAGAGTATTTTGAATACTTGGTCAAATGGAAGGGACATCCAGTTGAAGATGCCAATTGGGAGGATGAAGTAGTGATTCATAAGCATGGATGGACCATGCAAGAGCTCATGAAAATTTTCAAGCGAGGGAGTATGATGCAGGAGCATCGTAAGCAGCGAGCCAAGCAACCATAAAGGCGGAAGATAGTTTGAAAAGCACAACACACATTTTGCACATTTTGAAATGTTTTTGAAAAATTAATGAGCAAATATTAATGTAGTAGTTAAAAGAAGAGTACTTGAATGTTGTAAACAGATCTTCAGTGATTTAATCTCATCTTCTGAATGTAATAGACATTAAGTCTGTTTAATGAAAGTAGGTAGATTTGAATTAAGAGATTAGACAGTTTTAGAAGTGTAGGAGGGAAAACGGATATAGACACCCTCACCCTTGTATTATTGTATCATTAGAATAGAAGAAGAGAGATTTTTTTCATAAGTTGTTGAGCTATAGTAGAGAACTGTAGAGAAGAACCCATGTACATGAGCACTTGAGTTAATATATGAAGCTTTGACTCAATTTTCATGGTGTTATGATGCTTACTGTTTACATTTTCTGAATGGTATGATTACAGTTGTTTTGTTCTCTCTGTTTATGCATTTGTTTTAATGCTGTGTTGAATGTGTGATTTCATGTTAAGTATATGAAGTCTGAGAGAGGAGAAGAATGAGTTTCAATTGTTTCTCATCCTGAGAGTTCCTGCAAGGAGTGTAGTGAAATGTCCACAAGGTGTGCATTGACAAGAATCTGAGTTTTATCTCAGAAATCTCAGGAGAGATACCGTTGTTCTCATACCAGAAAAAGTGTAGGTGAAATACAGAGCTGTGCAAGGTGTGCGCAGGCTAGTTGAAACCTTAAAAGTTATTAACTAAGGTGAAGGAGGAAGGACTTTTGTTGCAAAGAGTGCACAGAGTTGAGGACTCAAATAACCAGAGGTTATTTGAAATATTTTCGCAAAGAGTGCGAGCATAATTCCTTTTGGGGACTTGAGTTTGCAAGTGAAATCTCAGGAGGGATAGTACCTTTGAAGGTTCAAAGGGAGACGAAAGTCAAAAGCATCTCATAAAAGACAAGCTCAGGAGGCAGAACACCATTCATCTCGCAAAAGTCATTGAGGAGTGAATCGGGCGGTCAGAATTCTCCGAGGAGAACTCGCGAAATCGCGGGGACTGTAGGATCCAGAGGAGCTGCAAGGTGGTTAGGATTTGGACGAATCTTCCACCCTGACATCAAGAATCAACATGGACCGTTGATCATGGTTTGTCTGAGCCGTCAAATCATTTCAGGAATTCGGGACCCATGAGTTGGGAGTGTAGGTCAAAACCCTTAGTCACTCAAACTCTTGATTCACGAAAAGGATTATCAAGTGTGAAATATCGGTATTTCGGGGTTCGGCATACCGAGAATCTTGATGACAAGGAACCGAGACCTTAGTATTGAAAATCCCAAAGTCACAAAACGTGACGTGCCTTTGGTGTGAAACATCAGTATTTTGGCATATCGGGGTTCGACATACCGGAAATCTTGATGACAAGGAACCGAGACCTTAGTATTGAAAATCCTGAAGTCACAAAACGCGACATGCCTTTGGTGTGAAACATCGACATTTCAACATATCGGGGTTCGGCATACCGGGAATCTTGATGATAAGGAGCAGGGGCGCTTAGCATTGAAAATATCGAAGTCACGAAACGCAACGTGCGTTGAGGAGAATTTTGGGATTTCGACATTTCGGCACTTCGAGTGTCATGAAGTAGAGGAGGTAGCGATCTTTAGAATCGAGAGTTTCAAACTCCCGGTTCGCGAAAAGTCGAAAGATCCAAAGTCGTCAGATCGAGGCGGATCTCATCCATAGATCACGTTGTAGGCGAGGTTTTGGGAATTCGACGATCAGAGTTTTGAGAGGTGAGGAACCTTTCTACTATGGATCTCGCAAGTCATGAAATCCCAAAGAGTGAAAGGGAAAATTCCTGAAAACATTGAAGGACAATAGTCGTGGGCCTAATAAGATTTCAGGGTTCTGGGAGTCGAGAGACAGAGCTGCATGTCAACGCAACTCCTGAAATCGCGAAGAGAGAAAAGATGAAATAAGTAGCAACAAGAGGCGTGTGTTTGGTGCATTGAAGGACTGAACCCTCGTTGAAGTTTTGGGTTTCGGAGGTTTAAGAGACAAGGGGCTCGACAACAGGATTCGCAAAATCGCGAAATCCGAAATTCCGAAAGGGAAAAAGCCTTGATCACATTTGTGGTCGGTTGTGAAGTTACCATCGGTGTTTGATCATGTAGGCATAACTCAAAAGGACCTGTGGAACACACCTGTTTGTGTGTGTAGTATTCCCTGTGGGGAAACCAAAGAGTCAATCAAACTCAGGGGAAGATTTAGAACGATCCTATGCAGATCTTGGCCTGAGGGTCAGGGATCTGCATCAAAAAAATAATATTTTATATTGATTGTAGGAGGACAAATGGAAAAACCATGTTAAAATTAGCTGACCATGACTCCATGAGTGGGGAACATGTTGGAACTACCTTTGGGATGATTGTTACAAGTGGCAAATCAGAGATTTGGCCATTAGCAACCCCTGAAAATTAGGGATTTAGAAAGATGTGAAAATTCCCAAGGGAGGGAAAAAAGACCTAGGAAAAAAGATTTTTATTGATAAATAGGATATGTGAGGAGGCAGGATGCTGCGAAGTATGTTGGGGAAAAGAGACAATTTATTTTTTTCTTGCTGTTATGAACACTACTAAGTGAGTGTGAGGTAAGAGGAATCTGATGGAATTGAAGGACATTGTTGAGGAGGAGTTTTCCATGTTCGCCCTCATGGGTTCATGGTCAGGCTAGGGGGTGAATTGGGCAAGTGATTTTGGATGCCCTGTTCTTCGGTTGGGAGGAACTTGGCTGTTCCCTTTGTCTTCACACGAATTGGTTCAGATATGTTAAATCTTCTCCTTCTGTGTTCTGAATGATTTTTGTATATCTGATATCACATATCTATTCATGTTAAGTTGAAATACTTTCCATGGATGACATATGTTTGTTGTATGAAGTTTATAATCAAAGACCAATTCTAGAACAATTCCTCCTGAAAACTAAAATTTTAGGCAGAATCCATCCAGGTGCAAATGAACTCGAAGGAACAGATCTATCTGCAAATGTAAGCGTATTTCTGTTGTTGAAATTTTAGACTGACCTATCTGTGAATAATTGAAGTTGAGTAAATATTTCCACATATTGCTTATAGACTTCTATATATATATATATATATATATATGGTTGTAGTTAGTTTCGTGTATAGGTTTTATTAAATGAAGATCCAATGGTTGCATTAGAAACCCCACTTATACATAGGTTCATTGTCATAGCACTGGAACAAACAAATGATGCCAATAGGTAAACTATCTACCTCTAGTATAAAGAAAATTATTAAATTGAAGAGTCTAAAACTCTCCTTAAAACCTTGTTATAGAACCAAATGAAATTAAATAAGTTCGATGCTCTGTTATAAGACAATACAGAAGCAGGATACTCCACAAGAATAAGGTTTCAATGATAATTAGACAGAACCAAATTACATGTTGTTCGATCATTTAACCTTTTCACAAAAAAGAAAAATACAGGAATACATACTGTATGAAGTAAGTTATAAATTTTTTTCCTGGAAATATACATGCGAACAACGGATTTGATTTTTTGTGATAGTGGGCGATATCGAATATGACAACTACAATTGTACAGTTCAGTACCTAGACTGGAAAATTCAAAAGGGCTTATAGTTCCAACCTGTACAGACCAAAACTCCAATTCGAGACAAGATCCTACTAGTTTAGGAATTTTCTGAAATTATTTACACAATTAATTAACAAGTCGAATTATGAACAGATGGAAAACAAACATAGGCTAAATAATTACCAATGCTAATGTTATACCTTGAATAAAGTTTGCATGTATATAGTTATAGAACACATAATTGGAAACTGGGAAGTCCTGAGTACAACAACATACTCCTAGTTGTAATCAAGTCCTTATGTATATATATTGTATGAGGCTATGAAAACGTTATAATACTACTATACTTTCATGCAGGGTAAAGAAAAAATTAAATTACTGTAAATGCCTATATAATTAATAATAAGAAGACTCCTGGAAAATAAACAGAATAACCAGGAAACGATTTAAGTTCTGAAATACAAAACCAGTTTCAAAAATGGAGGGGATTATGAAAAAAATCATAAGAATTAAAAGTGAAGAACTCGTATACTCTTCATAATTATCCACAGTTGAATCAACTCAATATATGATGACTAGGTTACAAAAAGAATGGTTGCCCAGATTTTTGAAAAGAAAAATATACATAACATAGGTGGTATTGAATTTCACCACTATTTGTTCTCGACTTCATCCTGAAACAGGAGAAGGAATGATCAGGGAGTAAGCCCCTTCCAAGTTATAATTACCACTACAACTAGACACAAGGTTTGCGTACCTTTCTAATCTCTGTAATATTAACATAAAGTAGGTCGTACCCCTAACTAACCAATATAGAAAATTTCGACGAGATTTTTATAAGTAATAAAGATGGTACATAGCCTCAGTCCTCAGTACCAGTGAACTCTAAAAGCCAAGTCTGAGGAATAATGTACTTGGAACTAGATTACCTTTCACGCGGACGATAGGGACCGACCCCATAGTCTCGTGGAGTTGACACCCCTGTAAGAAAGATTCACCATTAAAATCATTAGTAAAACATATGAAAATAAAAATAAATGAGAAGCTACAACAGAACCATAAATGGAGGCAACGAAAAATGCGAATTATTACTTAACTCATGGTTGGAATCTGGAAACTTGTTCTTGTTGTGTTCTGGTTGAGTAAATGTCCCAAGTCAAGGGAATTGGTCTAGGTATTCCTGATGGGTACATTGCATCAACGGGGTCCCATCATTAGCATGATACCAAGCCACAAATCTACTTCTCATAAAGGAAATTTAGTAGTACTAACTTTCCAACATATAAACTGTGTAAAATACATGATATAGATAGACGAAGACCCTATGTAAACGTTACTTGAAATTCAGAATTTGTAGTTAAGTGGCTAATGCATCCTAAACCAAATAATCGAGGTATTTTTTTTAAGCCAGTCCTAATTACAAAGATGACCTAGTGCTAAACCCAAAATGCTTACGCAACTCTAAGAATTGATAAGGACAGGAATCCCTTTCAATACCCCAAACCTTATGCCATGGCCCTTTTTTTTCTTCTGTTAGAAAAAAAGGGGATCTACTGAGGGCTCAAGTCTTTCAAAGGGGTATGGGGTAGATGTGTGACCAAAAAACACAATATTATGTATAAGAATTAGTTGTTTATAAAAAACACAATATTATGTATAAGAATTAGTTGTTTATTTATCAAACCGTGAATGTAACAACCTTCAAAGAACACAAGATTATGTATAAGACTCAGTTATTTATTTATCGAACCTTAGAGACTCATTTGCGAAAGGCTAGGAAGTCATCAGAGATAACGATAAAGGAAAACCTTAAATTAAATATGTAATAGAAGATAGAGAACATCACATTTCCTGTAGCACCTTCCTTGAATGACCCTATTATTCAATCTTTGTTTCGAGTTAAAATCCTTACCAGGAAGACGAACTTCCCTGCCTACCACCAGGATGCGACCCAAGTCGACAATCTCGCTTGCCGAAGATAGTAATACACAGGTCCATTAAGAGAACCTCACAATGACAAAGGAAGGCCTGTTTAGCCCTAGGAAGAGACCTTGCAAGACTAAGTAAATGCTGGAAGTATAGGGGTTGTTGGGGCCATGTTACGGGGGTTAGGTTGGCACGTTTTGACTGGGAAGGAATCAGAAAGGGCCATCGAAACTCATGCCTACAGGACCTCCATTAATGGCCATATATAGAGCTTTAATTCTCGCTGACAGTTATACCTTTCCAACCATGATATGCATCAAATGCGCAGTTAACTTGACTCCTTTGTGACATGACTAGTTAGGCTGCGTTCTCTTAACTACTGACTTGTAGTTTATCTCTTATTCAATGAGATTGTAGTTGGGATCTCATTACCTGAACATCGGTATGAAAGGGATGGGGTTATTTCATTACTAATCACTCTTAGTTGTTAAAGGAACCCTCTTTTGTTCACCCAGCTATACAATAATAATAAACTCTAGTGGTGTATAGTTCTCACCCCTTGCTTTTTACGTTAGGTAAATGCATGACGTTAAAAATTGTAATACTCAGTCCAATATGCATGAACATAGAAATCCCATGTCTAAGGAAAGGATAGGTTTGTAGGTTCTAAACCTAAAACTATACAAATACATTTTATGAGTAGAGAAGTAGGGTTAAAACCTTAGATAAGTTCTTGCACTATTAGAATGATATAAAAGGGTTATCGCATGAAGAGAAGTACTTAAGTTACCTCACACATTTTTTTTATTTTTGGCATTTTTGAGGTTTATTACATAAGGTGACAGTGGAGAATTTTTGAGCCAGCAAGTGCCCAAGTGATGGGATGTGAGACTGCTACCCGTGGACAAGTGGCTTGGCCGAGTGGCTCTTTGCTGGGAGTATGGATGTGACATGAGATTGCCACCTGTGGCCATGTGGTTTGGACGGGTGGCTCTATGTGGTGTTGCGTCCTTCATGATAAATTAGGCACCCCATCCAGGGTATGAAGAGGTATCTTAGTGGCCATTCTATTAGGATTCTATCGAGGTGGCTCTTGTATGAGGGAGGACACCTAAGACGTATTTTTACGGGCCTCAATATTTCATCACCCTTTGTCTCCTAGTTATAACAATCTCATTTATACCTTCACTCATCACCATAGTGGATTTCATCACTTCTCATGGTAGGTGTTTGGAAAGTCCTCATCCTTCTCTTTATTCTCTTTTCTGAGTGGGCCCCCAATGATTTAGATGGAAGAGTTTGGAATAATTATAGTCTAGGCCTATATATAATATATTATATATTATATATATAATAAATATTATATATATAATATATAATATATAATATATATTATATATTATATATATAATATAAAAAACAAAAATTAAAAACGAAACAACATATCATTACAAACAAAAAACATTTCAAAAAACAACATCCACTCGCACGCATACCTTCATGCACTCACCACCATAGTCCGACCACTAGCTCACTCGGGCGCAGAGATGCAAGAAGCTACCACCACCACAGTCCCACGGATTTGGAGAGGAGGACGAATTTGGAGCATGGTTTGGAGAAGATGACAGATTTGGAGCACAGGAGAAGGAGGAGGGAACACACTCACCACCACAGTTCGGCCACAAGCTCACTCGCGTGCAGAGATGCAAGCAACTACCACCACCACAGTCCCACGGATTTGGAGAGGAGGACGGATTTGGAGCACGGTTTGGAGAGGATGATGGATTTGGAGCGTGGGAGAAGGAGGAGGGAACATGATTTTCATAGGATGAGGGCACACAATTTGCAGAGGCTAGGGCATGGTCATTTGCAGAGGAGGGAACACGATTTTCAGAGGAGGAGAGAGCACGATTTGCAGAGGCTAGGGCACAGTCATTTGTAGAGGAGGGCACACAGATTTGCAGAGGAGGAGGGTACACGGTTAGAAAATGGTTTGACTTCTTTCTCCTATCTCTTGAATTCTTTCCCCTTGATTCTACTATGAGAAGAAAAAATACCCATGGGAGTAGTGTAAGTTAATAACCATTGAATATAGTCCAAAACGAATATTTGAAGAAAGTTTTGAAGAATTTGGGGATAGGGCAACAAGTAAGAATGAAAAAATAAATCTATCAACTCTTCCCCAATTTCATAGAATGATCACTGAGGTCCTAGACACTTTTATCCTTGAATTTGAATCCCTTTGCAACACTTATGAATATAATAACTATGCCCAGCTGAGAATTTTCCCCTCTACTTTGAAGGAAATATCCCTC
>SNQJ01S0096170.1:51514-65478 GCA_010110895.2 Picea sitchensis
TAAATTTGGTTTTGAGATATTGTTTCATCGATATTACCACATATTTTCATCGCAAGTTGCAATGGTTTTGTGTCGCACATTCAACATCTACATTGTAAGTTATTGGCTTGGCATAACTTTTCATGTCAATTGCGATGAAGTTTCGTCGTAATTGCGATGATGCATAGGTTTAACCGATCTTGAAGGTGGAGACACATGGAGAGATAATTCCGTCGATGTTTCCACGCACACCTGGATTGTGGATATAGCGACGAAATTATTCCGACGAAAAAAAATCTTGGCTTTCATGGAAATTGTGACGGATAAATGTGGCAATATCAACGAAAAACCGTCGCAAATTTGGTCATATGTACTAGTGATGGTTGATGAAAGTCTAGCGCTATCTTTGGATGATGTTTTATATCTCTTGTCGTGGATTATCTTGGCATTTCTCTTGATCTTGGTATGGTTTTATACTATTATGCTATCATTTTATTCAATTCAATTATTGTTATGCTAGGATCTAGGTGGGAAGTATAAGGGCATACACCCCCACCATAGTGTTCCTCATTTTATTGCTTCATCTTATTGATATTACAAGGGTTTTCTAAGAGAAGTATAAGGGCATACACCCTCTTTTCTTAAACCCTAGCCTAGAGAAACTTGCCTTGCGAAGTAAAAGGGCTTACACCCCCAAGGAGGTAGATTCTATAATCTATTTGTTTATTCTAATACATTAAACCAATAGTAAAGGAACTAGTCATACTTTTTTTCATTGGAGATAAAAAACATTGCTTTGGGAAGCACAATTTTTGGTCTTTTGAAAGGTTTCTTTATTGAAGTTGATTTTCCTCATTGAGAGGAGTGTTCCCCCACTAGGGCATCCCCTCTCTCCCACTACTCTATTTTATGTTAAAAACTTTAAACTATAGCCATTAGGGTTGCATAACCCTAGCTACTAACACTCTCATAACTCCTAAACTAACCCTATACTAAGTCCTAAATTTTGTACACTAACTATACTAACTAGTGCGCATCTTTTGGGCTAGTCCTTGGAAATTTTTCGTGGTTGATTTTTCTGCTGCATGACACTGAATGATACATCCATAAGGCTACAATTTTCTGCAAAAAACACATGTTTATAAAAACCATTTTCTCTAGCTTCTTAAGTGCCATCTTTCATCCTATATTCATTGCTAATTTTGATGTTGATTTACTTAACTAGTTTAGATCTTTGTATTTTGATTTAGATGTTTTATTTTCTGATATAAATTTTCATTTAATGATTCAAATTTGGGACACAAAGCTTAAATTTCTCATCCAACTATCATATACCATTGAAAAGTGTCTTTTCTTRTGTCTCAGGCAGGTACAACCATCCAGAGAAGTACTATATATGTGGGGAAACAATTACTTGACTTACAAGGCATATTTTCCTACCTTTCATCCCACTTAGAATTGACCTATATGGGATTCAATTCCACAATCCCCCTAGGGTCATCGGGATCACCTCCCTAGAATGACCTAGTCACCCTTGAAGTGTGGGACCTACATCGAGGTGACATTGGATGAAGTATTTCCAAGTTGTATCACTTTCTTTGTGGTTGGGTCAGGATTTTCCCAACCTACAACTTGTACTATAATAGGTCCCTACCATAGAGTGAGAGGAGAATAATTCGCATGAGGCATGTGGGATAAATTGGTCTAAGTTTTAAAAATTCCATAGGCATGTAAAACACCAGGACTTCTTAGGAGGTCACCCATCCTAGTACCACTCTATCCCAAGCGATATTAACTATAGAGTTTTGATGAGATCCATTGAATTAACATTGTAGGCATGTACATAATACCACTAGGAAATCATTACGTGATGGTTGTAATTAATAAATGAAGATAACATTACATCACATTCCTCCTTAATGACAACATTAAAAGGTGAATATCATGGTTTACCAAAATCCTAGGCTCAAAAACATTGATTCGGTGGAAAAGGTGGATTGCCACTAAGATTCACCTGGATAAATCCTCCCCCCTTAAGAGGCAATGGTCCCCATTGCATCAAGTTCCCTTTGGATATGGGGAAACTTTTGTTCAATTTGAACCTTGGTGAAATGTTTGCCTTACTAAAGTAGTTTTCCTATTTGTACTTGGAATTGGCCTTTTGAAGGATGTCATGAACATGTTGTTGGAGCTGCTATATCTGTTCAAAAAATTTGGTTGCACGATCTTCTTTGATCTGAGTGTAGGAGGACTCTGTCAGTGAAGATGTTGTAGGAAGAGCTATATCAATGGGGGATAATGGCTGCAACCTCAAGCACACCTAAAAAGGGTAGTGGCCAATAGATTTGTGAAGAGTTATGTTATAGCTATGTTGAACACATGGAACCCTCTTATGCATCAACACAATTGAGCTCCCACAAGGTGAGGAGCTTAGTCGAATGTGTCCCTGTTGGATGAGCTCATGAATTTGATGCTTCATTTCCTCATTCTCCAGAATGGAGTGCCTGTAGATAGGACCATTGGGTAAGGGAGAACTGAGCATCAAGTTAATGGAATGCTTGACTTGGAAATGCATAGGAACCCCCATAGGTAAATCAAAAATATCTCTATGGTCCTCTAAAATATTTTCAAATTGATTCTATTGTATAGAAAGGTCTTGAGCCAAGGATATGGTGGCCATAGTGACATTCTATTCACCTTTTGACCAGATCATGAAGAGGGAAAAATTTGTGGTCTCAGAGATTACTTTGTGATTTTTTTTTGCTGAGATCAATGAAATGAAAATAGTTGGAACTACCTCTAGTATCCTGTAGAGATGACCCCCTAAAGTAATAATGACACTATGGGGATGAGACTCATAAACAATGTGACTTTTCCACATATATTTTTTTCCTAAAAGAACGTCACTGAATTCAAGTGGGGAAACATCACATAATACCTAATCTTTGAAGGTCTTGATGTCGTAGGACATGCAACATTGCTATCTAATGTGAACATCTTGTCCTCGACTCAACCATTTGATGGTGTATGGTTGGGGGTGTGGCATTTTTGGTAGCTTCAGTCTCTTGATGACCTTGGCTAAGATCAAGTTCTTTCGTCTCCCTCTATCAACAATGAAATATAGTGGGGTCCCCTTCACCCACATTTTTGAATGGAATAGGTGCTCCCCCTCCTGAAGCTTCTCTAACTCATCTGTTTGGATATTTGTAGTTGCGATGGTAGCACTAGGTTCTCCATCGATGATCTTCTTTCCCTGTTCTAAATTAGAGTCTGAGTTATAATTTCAATCCTTTTCTTTAATCTTGTCCAACAACGATTGTTTTGAGCAACATTCATCAGTGTTGTGCCAGAGGATTTTGAGGAGCTCACACCCCTTTCCCATGTCCTTCTTTATCTTCCCGTTACCCTTATTTACTTGTGGCTTGGAATTATTTTCTTAAGGTTGGGTTTCCTTTCTATGTCCATTTTTTTGTGAGTTAGGTCCACCTTTACCATACTTATCTTGTTGCGAATTTGTAGACCCGAACTCTCACTTACTCTGCTACTTAAATTTTTTCTTGATTTTGACAACATATCAATAAGAAACTCCCAGTGAGGAGATGTCCAATAAATCCATATATGTTTGGATGTTTCTGTGTAGGACACTATGGTACTTCAAAACTAGGTGTCTCTATGAATATTGAATACCCAATTTTGAGTGCAAGGTATGAAAGATGCGGTATACTCTAATACTATCTAGTCTCTCTCCTGACGTAGAGTCATCCATCGCATATACTAGTCATCATGGATTCCAACAACGTAGAACTCCTTGAGGGAATCCACAAAGGTTTCCTAGGTGATTTCTCTCCTGAATGGCGTATATTCATCCACGGTGTGCCTCTCCCAGTATCCTTGCCACCAAGATTTGACATGGGGAATGACTTTAAGGAGAGCGAAGGTGATCTTTTCGCCATCATATTTTTTTTGGACAAAGTAGTAATATTATAGTATATTCAACCATTTCTCTAGAGAATATGCATCTACCCGGCCTTCAAATAAAGGGATATCAAAATTAACTTGTACCTTGAAGGGTTAATTAACTTGTTTCCATCATTTGATTCATTTATCGCACGAGGGATTCCTCGAGATACTCTTGAAAGGATCTCATGCTCTATCACGTCTCTTTTCTTTCATCATGGGAGGTCACTTGGGGTGGCGAGATCGGTTGTCCCCAAATGAAACTAGCTTGAGACCGAACTCTTTATACCGTGAACTCGTTGGGGACATGCATCGAGAAATAACAAGGAGAATAATGCTCTCATACCACTGATCCAAATTATGCTGAGAATGGAATGAGATATGAAGAAAATTATAGTAGAGAACACATAAATACAGTGAAACCCAAGTTCTATTAATGAATAAAACAACAGAATGTTGTAGAACAAAAATTGGCTAGATTGGCAGTAGCTTGTCTATGAAGAGAAATATATGCCAACTACACTCAATCACAAGTATTACATCAAACTCCATTTCCTTCTTAAAGGACCTCGTCCACCTTGATTATTTATGAGAGAGTGAGAGTAGAATAATTCCCATGATGCATGTGGAATAAATTGTTCCAAGTNATGCTCTATCACGTCTCTTTTCTTTCATCATGGGAGGTCACTTGGGGTGGCGAGATCGGTTGTCCCCAAATGAAACTAGCTTGAGACCGAACTCTTTATACCGTGAACTCGTTGGGGACATGCATCGAGAAATAACAAGGAGAATAATGCTCTCATACCACTGATCCAAATTATGTTGAGAATGGAATGAGATATGAAGAAAATTATAGTAGAGAACACATAAATACAGTGAAACCCAAGTTCTATTAATGAATAAAACAACAGAATGTTGTAGAACAAAAACTGGCTAGATTGGCAGTAGCTTGTCTATGAAGAGAAATATATGCCAACTACACTCAATCACAAGTATTACATCAAACTCCATTTCCTTCTTAAAGGACCTCGTCCACCTTGATTATTTATGAGAGAGTGAGAGTAGAATAATTCCCATGATGCATGTGGAATAAATTGTTCCAAGTTTACAAAATGCCATAGGCATGTAAAATACTAGGACTTCTCGTGAGGTCACCCATCCTGGTACTACTATAGCCCAAGCACACTTAATTGCAGAGTTTTGATGGGATCCAATGCATGAACACTATAGGCATGTACATAAGACCGCTAGGAAATCATTGTTTGATGGTTGTAATTAACAAATGGAGATGGAATTACATTACATTCCCCCTTAATGACAACATCAAAAGGGTGAATATCATGGTTTATCAAAACCACGGGCTTGAAAATGTTGATTCGGTGGAAAAGGTAGATGGCCACCGTGATCCACCTGGATTAGATGGTTGGAGTTGATCCTATTTGAGGTAAATCCTTTGGTCGAATCTTCTCGTTTCTTTTCCTCAAATCTCTTCCATGGGTCATTCACTCTGCCAATGACCTCTTTGACAACCCTTTTAGAATTTGGCTCTTTTCATGGATTGACCTTAAGGAAAAATTCAATTTGGGTAATGTTGACAAGAATATTGTGGGTTGAATACACGGGCACATCCCATAGAATTTGTAGATTAAGATTTGTCACTCCTTTCCTCGCACCTGATGGTGATACCAGAAATGGGGCAAAGCCACAACCTTTAGTTGTATAAGCTAGCCATGGGCTAAAAATGGTTGTGTTTTAAACCCTTCTTGGAAGGCCAACCCAACAAGGTTTGAAACTTTTGGTCAAAGTAAAAACCTATTTATTTCATCTCAACAATATATGAAAACCTATTATTGAACCTAAAAACATGTTTTTTGCCTCGATCCTAACAATAGGGGGCCTTATTGTTGATAAAATGTTAGCTTACATGGGGGTCCAAAACCCATTGTGTCCTTAATGTAGAAAGCCTAAAATTTGAATCACATCTTATGGTTCTATCCACTTCATACGAATGTTTGGGCCCAAGTCAAATTTATGTGCCAACAACTCTTCCTTGTCTCTCTCTCTCTTTCTCTCTCTCTCGTGGCGAGCTTCCTTGTTAGGTGACTTCCTTCCATGGGAAATATATATTTAGGTCACTCAAATACTTGCTAGAGTTGAGGTGCTATTTTGGATCTATAGATAACATAATATGTTTTTCTTAATGATGTTATATCATCTCACCAATTTTCATCGTGCAATGCAACTCTGATTTACGCTAATTTGATTATGCAGATTAAGGTATAGAGTCGAAATGTGTGGCTAGAAATGAAGGAACCATCTTTCACCATGAACAAATTATGGTAAGACCCAGTCGGTGTGTACCCCCTATAGTATTTGGCTAGTTTGACCTACATCCCCCTGCCTTTGGTTGGTCACTCCATCTCTACTGGGTCATTTGGGTTAGCCCCACCATTGTGTAGGTTAATTTTTTTAGGAGAGGTATTTGAGAACATGTAATAGGACACTTGGACCTCCATGGGTGGACATGTAGCTTCCCACATTAAACCTAGTGATCTTAGAGAGACCTATTGATGTATTTCATTTGGTTACAGGCTGGGAAAGGACCAAAATGATCAATACCAATCCCCTTGAATGATTGGCATGGTTATTGATTAATGCTCTATTGTTTGAGCTTGTGCCCTTATTTATGCTTGTGACTTTAACTTTCTTGGGTTGTTTTGGCCTAAGGCAGGTCCATTTTTTTTTTAAATATGCTCATGAATTTGACTATATGATGGGGTGTTTTCCAACATCCATTTTTTGTTTTTCACTTGCTTATGGAGGATACTTAGACAACTCACCTTTTTGTATTAAAGTTTGTACATATTTCCTATTAACAATTTTTTCTTTTGTAAGTAGGTTTTTTTTCCATTAATATATTGACAAAATGTACACTAATAGCAACATGGCTACAAGATGAGTTAGATGTCCATCAAAAGCATAACATTTTGCTAGCCTACCATGAAGGAAACCAAGCGAGTGGTCAAAAAGACATATAATAACATGCATATCTTTCTAATCATCTTTTGACAAGTCAGAGACAGAGAAACCATAACTACAAGAAAATATTGAAAATACTAACAGACCCATACGAGAAAGACTTATAACAACAACATGACCATCATTCATCTAAAATGTGAACTTGGGGAGCTCCCTTGGGCTAAGAATCAATAGGTTGAGTTGGCGAAGGTGGAGTCCGAGAGCTCGAATGCTTTCCCTTATCATTTTCTATTTGAATGACACCACCATGTTTCTTCACCAACAATGAGACCATCGTGATAAAAATAATGGTATGATGCTCCAAAGCATCCAACCTCTGTATAAATTTCCTATATTCCAAATCCCGCGGCCTCATGCCCTACACTACCATAGCCTTAATGTGCTAATAGAGCTCCACGATTTGATGGAACTTGGTATCCCTATTCCTCGTGCAACTCAGGTGAGGGATGATATTCCCCACCTGCATGTCCATAACTTCAGCCTCAGTATAGGCCCTCACAGTCCGAAAGTATTCCTCTAGATATGACATTGATTCTTTGTCTGTTGGGTTGACCTCAAAATGATAATGGGTAGTAGCTTTCTTAGCTACGAGGAGGACCCTCGTTTTTTTTTTCCATGGGCTCCTCCTTTCTTTTTTAGGGTGTCATGATAACCTAGACCCCATAATGTAGGCCCCCACAACTTAAAACTCTCAAGATAAAAAAATTCCACAATTGCAAATCTCCTCGCGTAGAAATAGACTAAGGAACATGAACCATAAGAATAAACTTAGGCAAAATCTATCACATTTTCAAATCCTCCTCCCACGTGCAGACATAATATCTAATAGGATGGAGGCGACCATATCATTGACAAGAATTGAAAATATCATAACTAACATCCGTCGGTGGAGCCTGCAATTCGTACTTCCCCACATCCTACATTGTCCTCTTCCCATTACGTTCATTTGAGCTTCCATCCATCGTTGGAGCATAGGGTGCTATGTGGAGCGCATGAACCCAGGATGTGATGGAAGGTGAGCCCATTGAAGAGACCTCACACGTCGAGTTATGATGACCCTCCGGCCTAATTGCCTTGGCTAATGTAATTGTGTGGCACCCGATCTTCGTGTCATATAAAAAAAACATTGATTATATCAAATACAAAGAGACTTATGACCTTCTAATCTCATTTCCATGCATAAATTGACCCCACCCATAATTCCTTCTATTTTTACTTGGTTATTTAAATGTAGGTGGGGAGGATAACAACTTCTCCTCTTAACCAATCCAATTAAATCCAATTTACATTGATTACATTGGATATATCTCAAGATACATTAGCATTTATATTTGACTACTAAGTAGTTATTATTGAGTTATAATTGTGGCTCCCATTTTCTATGGATTCTCTTGAATAGCCTCATGAAAAACTTAGCACTCAATGTAGATTATTTATTGGAAAAAAATAATAATATAAAATTAAATCTCAATAAAATAAAATATTATCATGATAATTAAATTTATAATTATTGTGAACAAGAGAGATTAATAATAATAATAATTTATTATTAAGGTCACAACCAAGCCAAAGACCAAATTGGTGTATGAGACCCCCTCTGCCCAACAATTTATTACCTCCCTCTGGATTTGAACATGTGATCTTTTAGAAGGAAACACATGTTCTTAACCATTACCATCACAACTTGAAATAAATTAATATATTTTAAAATTCTAATAAAATTTACAAAATATTTTTTTAACCATGGAGAAATTGGTAAAATCACCTTCCGTGCCACCAATAGGCCCCAAGTCCTTCACTAATAAAATTTACAAAATATTACTACTAATAATAATTTAATTTTAATGTCATGAAAATTAAATCTCAATAAAATAAAATACCATTATAATAATTAAATTCATAATTATTGTAAACAACACATAGATTACAATCACAACTTGAAATAAATTAATAAAATTTTAAAATTCTAATAAAATTTACAAAATACTAATAATCTAATTTTAAGGTCACTCCCAATCTACACATCAAATTGGTGTATGAGACCCAGTTATTTGTGAGACAAGGGACTCCAAATTGATGTATGAGATCTCCTTGTTTGTGAGACCAGAAACCCGAAATTGGTGAACCACCTATTTTGTTTTGTTGTTGGTCTTGGARTTCAATGTTCATTGTTCTATGTTCATAAAAGAGAGATTATTTACTGTAAGTGGGTTTGCATTTATTGATTTGATTGCAGGATATGAGGGAATCCTSTGGACTTCCCGAGGGGGTGAATCCAACGGTTCGTGGAGTCCAACTTATTGTAGATTTCAATCCAGTGGACCATGCTCGAACCCACAGACAAAGACAACCCTGTTAAATGCCCACAGCCTCATCCCTGCATTCTTCATGTAAGTGTTTTCACATTCATAATCTCCATTTTTCATTCCCTGAATTTGTTTGTTACTCATTCCCTGAAATTGTTTGTTATTTATTCTTTTTGTGATGCATATTCTAGCAGTGACTGGAGTCATTAGACTTTCGTTTGGAATATTATATATGGCTTTTGCATATAACATAGTAGCTTAAACAATGTACTTTCATTAATGCAGAAAAAAAATACATAATATATAACATGCCAATTAACCATCCCAAGTAAGGGCCAGCATATCCGCATTGTTTTGAACTTCAAGATAGTCAATATATTTTCAGAATAATAGGATCTTGGCTGAAAATTATTTCTGGGTAAGATTTCAGTGCTGTAAATTCACTTACTTCACCCACTGTTTCAAATTCAAATGGATCTCATAACAAAGTAAAGTGGAATAAAATAAAAAAGAAAAAACCAAAAATTAAATAAAATAGGAAATAAAAATAGGAGAGAAAAAACTGAGCAATGGAAATTGTCAAGTTTGTTGGCTTTCCCATTACCTAAGCTATCCCTATTTTTCTTGTATTTTCACTTTCAATTTTTTTTTGGGAGAATGCAGAAGGAGAAACTGTGTGTTTAATGGCTGCGAAGATTTAATGTATTTAATGGCTGCGAAGATTTAATGGCTATCAGGTTAGCTATTGGGGTGAGATTTGATTTTTCTATGTAGTGTTGAAGTTTTCCCGAACATTTGTAATAGTACATGGTTAGATGGACATCCCAACAGCTCTCTATCCTCTACCGTTGGTAGATTAGATCTATGGACATCGTTATTGGATGTTGAAATTTGGTAGGGAGATTATAAATTGGTTGGTTCCATGTGTGAATTTGACTATTAAAAAAATGCCACTTAGAATTACCATGGCTGCCATGAGCTGCCTGTAGAGTTTTGGAGTGATTCTTGGATTCCTATAACTCACTGAGGACCATCTTAGAACATAGCAAAGCTTTGGAGTTTATCCCATAACTAATACAACTGATTGTCCACTATCTATAGGTCATACGATTGTTGATTGTTAATTTTCAGAGTGGGAGACTGTACAGGGTCGTACGGCCCATCCACACATTAAAGAAAGCTCCACACAGACTGTACGACCGTATGCGGCCTGGTGGATCTCTCTATCCTGGGAGCAGCAGTGAATGAAGGCGGGATGTTGATGGGGTTTGGTTGTTGTTCTGGGTTGTTTTTTTGGCTATAATGAATGGCCATTTCACTTGGCACAACATTGATATTAAAAGGTTTGTCTATTGAAATCCATCTCCTATCCTTTGGTAGTGATTCCAATTAAGACCATAAGACCGTATCTCATATGGTTAAGTAATAATCCATTTCATACATATGGGATAAAGAATGGCCAACCCATGTATGCTTAATGAATGGTGTCTAAAGTTTGCATTGGAGACCGTTCTTTAGTGAGTAAGAAAAGTTTAAAGTCTAGAGATTACAAGTATACTCAATTGGACATTTAAACTGCAAGCACCCAACTCTATCTTGGATAGTATTGCCCTTGGCGGAGTAGTGTTCATTTTGATAATTGTAACAGTTCTTCTAATTGGTTTATGGGAAGCTTGGGTATTGGTTTGGTGGTTGGTGTTTAACCCCAACAAGTTTCACCAATAACTGGCACCATTGAACTTTTGGGAGACTCTTCAATTCATCAAACAAGCAGCTACAATAAAAATGGAACATACATAGAACCATGATGGTGTTGGATATTGGATAGAGTTGAGTTGGATAAATTTAGTTGAGTTGGATATTCATGTGCAAAAGAGTTGCACTGAGATAGAGTTCTTAGTGATCGAGTTATTGAAGAGTCCTCGTTGTTATTGGCATTGTCAAGTGGTTGTTTGTTCATAGGTTACACCAAACAACAATGGGCACTTGATTGGCATATCGAGTTGTACATTCCTGAAAAACACAGAGTAGAGAAGTTTGCACTCAGCATTGGAGTGTTAGAACAAACCTTGTGGTCATCAGAAGCACATGGGTCTCTATATAAAACAAAGATAATTCCACACAACATCCGTGTTAGTGAAGAAAGTGGGCTCTAAGTCCCTTGTTTACGAATCATATGGTATCAGAGGAGTTGAATCCTTGTTTGTGATGCAAATGCCAAAACCTTGTAGACCTATCATGGGTAAAGAAAATAGAGAGAGGTTGGAAGACTTGTAGGGCATCAATGCTCAACTTCAAGAGGAGAACAAGCACTTGAAGGAACAAGTCCAGATATTTAATCGAAGGATGGTAGAGATGGAGAAGAACCTTGAGAGATCGACAAGACTCTTTCTATTGCTAAAGAAACAAGTTGTTGAATGCCAATAATCCCTTATTGTGGTTTTCGTAGATGGGGACAAGAGTAGAGTTTAGCTTGTACATTTGAGAGAGAAGGTCATCCAGTTGTTGGTAGGAAGATAGGTTCACTTAGATGATGTCTTCGGTGCAACAAGAGTTGGAAAAGAAGGAGGAGGCGTTGAAAAAGCTCCAAGTAGTTGTCCAAGAGCATAAGCCAACACCATGACCAAGACAAGTTTTGTAAGCTCACCCTTCATAGGCATTTCTCAGGAGCAACTTGGTGAATTTGAAAAGCTAACTAGAGGCATTGGATCAAAATTGTTAAGACATGTGGGCTATGATGGACAAGGGCTAGGCAAGAGAAGACAAGGCATCCTAAGCCTCATTGTAGCTAAACAAAGAGTCAAGCATGAAGGTTTGTTTTTGATGGAAGAGAGGAAAAGGCCACAAAACCCAAGATCATGTTTGTAAAGGCAAAGGACATGGCAGAGTTGGCTCACGCATCATAAGAAAGAGCAACAATACATCAAGGTGGTAACCCACTACCACCTCAACGTTCTTGTGGAAAATTGCAGAAGGGTATTGATGAGAAGAATTCAAAGACCTATTGCACTCAAAATAACTAGCAAGTCTATGTACTCGAAGAAGAAGAAGAATCATGGGTATGCGTCAGGTAAACCATCCCTTATTTGTCATTGCAGTAGGAAGAAAGGCCATAATGCTCCCAACTCAAAGGGAATAGGCCATTGGTACTCAAAGGCATGCTCATTCTGTGGGAAGAAAGGCCATCATGTGGCATCTTGTTGGGAGAAGCAAGCCATGTGCTACAAGCTAGATTGCTTCTCGAGGAGGAATGGAAAAAAGACATCCCCAAAACAATGACGAATTTAGAAGCATAGGGAGAAAAAGAGCATGTTAAGTAGTCCATACAACAATGCCAAGAAAATTTGTCAGCATTTCAAGTTGAGCGGTCATTGGGAAGCATTTACCCTAGAAACTACATAATCAAGAGAAGAGTGTGGAGACTAAATATTGAAGAGGATGAAGAGCTGTCTACATCTTCAATCCAAGGAGAAAAATCTGTACAAGGAGCTATAGTCGCACATGAGGTTAGAGACACCAACAAGATAGACAACGGGTTGATGCCAAGGGAAGCCATAATCCAATTGGTTTTTTTGATATTGCATTGGAAGAACCCATTCTTGAATATGTGTTGTAGATTGGTGCATAGAGGTTAATGACCTTGGGAAGTACTTGCTTGTTTCATGGAAAATTTTTCCCTTGCCGTAGTAGTGTACTTCCCATATTAACCTCCATGTACGGCAAGGAAAAAGTTTCTCACGCCTCCCACCTCCCCCACATTTCATGGATAACAGTTATACTAAATTCATCTCCACAACTGCTCAATATTAAACCCATTGATTTGTATTTGGAAGAATCGAACTTGGACTAAGCTACCACTTGGAGTTAATATATATATATATATATATATATATATATACATATGGAAGGAAAGTCTAGTGGAGAAACCCAAAGGATGCTTCTTCACATTCTACTAGTGTTCCTTACCTGACCAATTTAATTTGGTCACATGTTAGCACAACACTAGCCAAAAGCTAAACATTATTGATAACAACTGGTTGAGCTAGCCCCTTGCACTATATATAGATCCATCTCAACCTTGAATCTTTTAAGAACAACTCTAACATATATCAATCTTAACCTCTAATCTATTAAATACCAAAAATGATTAAAATAACTACTTACTATATTAATCTTTTCTTAAATGTTTTATCCTTCAAATGGGTAACCCCTGTAATGAAAGTTATTAATAGATACCCATATGAAGCTTGATCTATGGAGTTTTTTTTGTTCAAGTAGGAAAACTTCTAGTTTAATTTCGAAGGAGTTGGCATTTTTTTATCTCTCAAGTTAGTTGGGAATAAATGAAGGTTGGAGTAGGGAAATATATTAAGTAAAACATACTTGAGAGGGTTACTTCACACTAGCAAGGATTTTCAAATGCATTTGTCTTATACTCTTGTCTTTATATCTCTTTCTTGCTTATTATGTTGTTTTCTTTTGTATGCTGCATACATCAGCTAAAGAGTTGACCAATTCTTCAGTTTGGAATATGGATCGTTAAAACATTAATCACTCACAACGATGAGTTGTTGAAGAAGTTGTCCGTACTATTCTTTACTTTTTTTTAACTGGAACATCTGCTGAAGTATGGATGAAATGTATAGGAGTATTCTCTGAATGTCCAAAATGAAGAAAGAATCT
>SNQJ01S0096171.1:0-26990 GCA_010110895.2 Picea sitchensis
ACTAGACTAGACCAAACCTTTGTTGGACATCCTCTATGGACCCTAGTTCTCAAAAAGATCCAACATGGATGCCAATGGAAATAACACATTTTCCTTCTTTCATTGCAACAATCATTTTCCTTCTTTCATTGCAACAATCACAAACAATAAAGGAATTCACATAAATGGTACTTTGATATCTCCTTTGTCTATGCTTATGCTTGTGTTCTCCTCTACTTGGCCTTCTTAGTGATTGAACTACTGGAAATTTTGACTACTCTCTTTCATTGTCTTTCTTCCGATCTACATAAGATTCAAGAAAAGGTTCTCTACTACCTTCTTCAATTGAACCATTTGGATGTCCTCTGTTTGGAGTTGTATCTCTTGTTACAAGAAGGACTGACTAATGTTGCTACCAATCTTTATAATTGGCTTCTTCTCCCTTGGGTTTTCCCCACCTAATTTTCATACTACATATTACAAAGAGGCTCTTTCAAGCTTATGGTCACCCTGGTCTATATTTAAAAGCTTATTGCAATGTTGTTCCTTCTTCTCTTTAATTTGTATGTATTTAAACTTCTCCTTATTCTCTTGACACGGCCAAAGAACTTTGAACTAAGAAGGAATCCCAAAATTCTAGGTCCAACCGTGCACTTTTGATCTTGAAGCACAATGCTATTTTGTAGTAGAATATATTTTTTTATTTAGCTTGGGCATTATTCTTATTAAGTTAATGAAAAGTCACAATACTATGTCTTGGTATCATCCTTCAAACCATAATTGATACACATCTCCAAAGTCTTATTTTTGGCAACTAATAAATAATATAATAACTTTGAAATATAGTTTGTCACAATTTCCATTAGCATGTAGTTTAATACTGGTAAATGGTGCTTACCATAAGGATATCGAGGTTTAGATTTTATGGACACCTTCCCATCCTGACAAGTTCACTCTAATCATAATGAATCAAATACATTAAAATTAATTATTTTTTCCATTATAAACGAAAGGAGACCCAATTTAGAGGGTTATATTATATGTAGCATTGACACCATTACATATATTAGCGTTTAACTAGGGTTATATTTTGTAGTGGCAAAAGTATACTAGCGTTTAACTAAAGATAATAGCGATTTCACATATTACTGATAAAATGATAAACGCATTCTAAAAGTGTTAAAGAAGGACAATGAATATTAACTTCCTCTATGGTTTTAAGTCCCATATAGCATGATCACAACGTGCAAAAACAAGTTCACGTTGGAAGCATTCAATATTGTCATAAATTATTGAATTATTACATATATCAACATTTAAATGTAGCTACTTATTCATCAATCAAGAATGTGCAAATGGAATTAATTTGGCTTCTAGCACTTCCTCTATTAATTTAACATTCCTCAATAATGTTGTTGCTTTATATCTTTGTTTGTATAATTTGATATCAACTATTTCCTTCATGAAGGATGATTTAGTGTAGTCTATAATATCAATTATAGATCGAATTTTTTTAATAGAAAAGATCATGATTAATAAATTTTAATTTTTTTATTAAGTTATTAATTTTTGGCATTTTTAAAGATTTTTTCTTATTTTTAATTCTTGACATTTTTAAAGATTTTTTTTTTATTTTTAATTCTTGGTATTTTTTAAGATTTCTTTTCTTTTTATTTATTGTATTCATCAAAATGAAATGTTTTTTATTATTTCATCAAGAAATTTCATTTTTTTTATTTTTTGAACTAAACTTAATCTTTGACTAATTGTGTTGGATGAATGTGCATATTATTCACATATATGCTTAGCTAGTCACAATGTTTTTTTTTTTTTTTGACTAATTGTGTTGAATGAATGTGCATATTATTCACATATATGCTTATATGCTTAGCTAGACACAATGTTATTTACATGATTATATTTGTAATTATTTTTATAATGATTTGGTAAGCACCTATTTAGGGTTGTACTTTTTAATAAATTCATCAGAGAACAAGTCTTATTAATGGAAATAATTATTTTTTTTAAGGAATTGTGTGTGAGCATAACTTTACATATATTGCTCCCTACATGTTAAGGGGATTTTAAGCACTAAACACAATCATCTTGTAGAAACTTATGGGCGGACCTCTAATATTCTCGATTTTCTTTTCCCCCAAAAAAGGTGGTCGTTGACTAATAGATGTCCTATCAATGTCCGCAATGTCAGTCGTGTGACATAAACATTGGCATGTGATGTTGATCATGCAACTTTAACATTGATAACACATTGTTTAATCGATGGTAAATGATATAGAAAGGAATGTGCCATGTGGGGCACATGCCACATGGTGGGGCATAACATCGATTAATCAACACCCAAATGTTAGCAAGGCATTGATTACTTGTTGTCTCCATCACACAAACTTTAAAATTGAAATTATTAGTAGCATCACTTAACTAACATTATATCGACGATAGGAATGTCTATGAACTAATGTCATTGCAACAATGTTCCACCAACCTTTGATGAACTCGTCTTCCAATGTTAAATCAACATTTTTAATGTTTATTCCACATCCAAAATTGACAGAAAATGTAGTAGAGGAAATTGTAGACCTATTATCAAGGTCACCTAATGTAATATTTTTAGCAATCATAACCACTCTCACATGAAGAATTACATTCAGTATACTCTTAAAGAAGGAATGGATACAATCTTAAATAAGGATTACGTTACAAGAACAAGAAACTATGCACACCCAAAATGATCTGGATTATTTTGAGAACAATATGAAGGAAGAAATATAACATAGATATAGCAATGTTATAACCCTAAAATGCACCATACAGGTTTACCTGGCATCAGGCCAACTCATGCCTCTTCCTAGCCAAAGCCATGCTGAGTAACTCCTCAAAAAACCACTCAAAACAAGCAACCCGCGCCCTAACTTCTCACTGGGCGTAAGGCCGAAAATCCTCAAAACTACTCGTGTCAAGCAACCCGCCTAATCTCATCAAGGCGTAACCGCTTTGTCAGCCCTTATCAAGACGTGTATCCGGGCTAGCCTAAAAATGTACTACGAAAGTACCTTAACAAAGCAAAAATCGTAGTTTCCACAGACACAAGGCTTTTGTCGCTAACTCAAACTTCCGCCATGCATGGTTTAGAGTTCACTAAAACCCTAGCTCTTTCTATCCTATAAAAGGAGGGTAGGGGTACTTAGTCAAAGGAGGAAAAAGGATAGTGCGAAACTCCTGGAAATAGTTAAGCTCTGATATTGTCTTCACACTCTGCGTTGTGGTGCGCTTTGGAGGACAAAGAAGAGGAGGAGCCTGTGGATCGTGATCGAGAATGGTGGCCAGCCCTAACTCATTGTAAGTGATTCATTTTGTGACTAATGAAAAAGATGCTTTTCCCCGGCCCCAAAAGTTCATGAATCTCATCTATGCCATTTGATTTATGTTTTATTTCTAACCCCTATTAGATCAGTAGCATGCTTTTGTAGTCTTATCTTGATTGCGGAAGCTTTTAGAAGGGGCAAAGAAAGATCAAGGAAATAGAAGGCTCAAGGGAGGATCTACTTCAAGCATCGCTAAAAAGGTGAGTTAATTCTTCCATTGTTTGCCTCAAAAGGGGTTGAGATTTTGGGTGAAGGTTAAAAGTTAAATCTTAAGGGTCATTTTCTCGCGTAAGTTTAGAGCCCTAGTTTATTAGTCAGTAGGGTAGAATAACCAACAACATGCACTGGCGCACTCCACCGGGATTTTTTTTACTCTTAGGGCTCTCCGTTTGGTTAAAGATCTTTTGGTAGATCAAAGAATTCACTTCCTGTTTCTTAGCTTACTTTTGTATTCTGTTAGTCGAAAGCTAGCAAAGACTGCTATCAATACCAGCTTTGATCAAGGCCGACATTTTTCTCTTTTCGACATCATTGTAGGTACCCGCCTCTAAGGCTCGTGACGCTGGTAACCTGCTCCTAATCGTTTCATAAAGCACGCGTATCCGCTATAGTAGTTTCGCAGATGCGTAGTTTTCGTGAGCCATAGAGGTAGCCCCTCTTCCTCCTCGGGCCGTAAGTTCACCTTCTTCTCGAGGGCTTCTTCGATCCCCGCTCTGTGTTCCGTTAGTTGATTGTCTCTGCTCTTCACCGCTTTTGCAAGTGTCGGCAATAGGGTTTAATATTAGTGAGATAGTTCTTGTTTGAGGGGTAGGCCAGCAGCCTGCCCTTAGTCCATATTCAAGGACTCTCCTCGTTCATCGGGATTTATAGGACTCGTGCCCCCTTCCCCTCGCGGCAAGTTTATCTCGCAGTGGTAGTGTCTACTATTCGCGTAAATGTTTTCTTTGCTTGAAAATTTCTTTGTTTTTCCTCGTTAGAGTGATAAATATCTCAAATTATTAGAGACTCTCCGTTATCGGGCATTCGTAGTTTTTCGTGACTAGATTGGTCAGGTGTCATTTTTTTTTCTCAAAGATTTGACATATCCCATACCGCTAGCTTAAATTGCTGATAATTCACAAGGCTTCAGATTGAACAAAGACGATACACGCATGTCGCCTTGGTGGACCGCCCCGTCCAAGTAGGCGCTCTTCGCCTTTGGGTAAGTAGCCATCCTTCCTGCAGCATTCTATCGAGGTTTAGAGTCCGGATCTGCACATTTAGCAGGTTAGGGCATTCTTCCTTTTAGCTTGTGCTTGTTTTTGATTTTTTTGATAGAAACATGTTGAAGAAAAAACATTTATTTTATGGTTTTAGGCGTTGGAATTAGTGCGGGTTTTGATTGCTTTTCGTGATTCTTCGTAAGCTCGATTCCGCTTATGCATCCGCTTTGCCGTAGTTTCTTTCCATTCTCTCGGTTTGATCTGTCATCATTTTCCTCATAGGTGATTTTTACAACTAAAAAAAAATAAAAATACCTTTCTCATTTCCTTCCTTGATTTGAAAATTGGTTATTGCATCAGTAACTAGGAAAGAAGTTCTCACAGTTTTTGCGTTGCATGTCTAGTATAAGTAGCTCATGACCGGAAAGTGAAAATTCCTCCTCTTCATTTATGCAGTAAAATCTTATTGAATCTGAAAAAGAAAAGAAGCTTTTTCATAGAAAAGTTGTTGGTTTTGCATTTTAGAAAAAGCTAGTTTCCAAGCATTTTCTGTGAATTTTGCTTTGAGTCTTTTCTACACACCATTGGTTTCATTTCCACCTTTGAGACTTAAAAGCCCACTAAAAGCAACGCTTAATAAAATCAACTAGACTTTTCTCGTTGTAGGGTGCATTAATACTAGCTCGTGTAGGGCCTTGTTGTAGGTTGGAGAGTAAATTCCAAGGCCACCCAAACCAAACATCGAAGTCTCCGCCATTTAGGAGGTAGAAGTCCTGCTACTTTAAAGTTATTCAGACCCTCTAACAGCCAGGGCTAAACACGCAGGTCGCTAAGGAAAGGCAACAGATAATCCCTCCAAAGCTGGACCGAACGCGGTGGAGAACACATATGAGGATCTGTTAAGGGATTCCAACGTTAGCATTTGCCACGGAGCTTCGCGGGTCTCGGACTGGCTCGAGGTCCTCGGCCATCTTCCTAACACTTGCTCCTCGAGTACCCTTTGATGTGTTTCGCTTGATACCGCTCATTGTGGTCTTCGGATCAAGCCGATCGTATCTACCGGAGTAGTTGTCTTTCACGTGTTGGCAAACCAATCGGGGCCTATATTTCCCAGAGACATACACATGTGACCGCGAGGGTATACTCGTGGTACCTAGGGCGGACTTCTGACCAACGCTTTGCAGAGCAGACCCAGAGGGTGCTTCCATATTCAAGTTGCACTCCCCGCACCGTGAAGGTACTCTAGTGTTGGTTGTGGTAACTACTCTTCCTACTAATATTAGTGATTGCTTGATCTATCTTCTAGGGGTCAGGCTCTTTTAGTGCGTGTTGCTTTTTTTCAGATAGAATACCTTAGCTGTCGTGAATTCTCTCACACAGAGGAGGATTCAGAGCTGCTTGGCCACGTAAGGCTTCTGGCCCGCCACGGCTAACCTCGAGCCACCCCGGCCACTACCGAGGCGCGAAGATAGACCATCTTGGCCTTCGAAGCAACCGGCTTTCATCCTAATACCACCTGGACCGAATCGGCTAATCTTTACGCCGCTGGAAACCTCAAACACCGGGATGGGGTCGACGTTATAATTTCAATCTTTACGAATCTATTATCAATTCTCAATTCGCTTATGGAACAAGTCATTTCAATCGATTTCTCCATTCGCCATCATAAGCTACCATGTGACAAGCCTATCCTAACATATACCGCCTGGCTGGCCCGGACTACCATGGTTCGGCCCGCAACTTCGGCCGCAGTGGACCGACTTCCTCGTGGCGGGCACAAATCCCTTTACATCTAGCGCGACAGGCGCCCCGTTTTCATAAGGGATGCCTAGTTCAAGTACAACTCCTGTACTTTCCTACTCTTTCCATTTCACGTACTTTTTGGGGCCCTCAGCGTGAAGCTCAATTGCTTCTCTGCAAGGTCAACCTGTGGGCACTCATCCCCTTTTCAATGTGTTTTACGCCGAGGTCATCTCCTCCTCGTCCTCTTTCGCCGTAAGTGGTCCGCTTCAGCAGACCGTCGGGCAGCCCGGACACACAAGTTTACTTGGAGCCGAGAGTCAAGGAAACTCCGTAAAAATTTGTTTTAGGTCCGGCTACCATCCGGGCTGGAATGGCAGCTTGGTAACAACATTTCACTCACACCGAAAGCGCTTTCCCCACCAGCACTCATTTTTGGATACCAAATCCCAGACGGTACTATTCCCGGCTTGTGGGGCACATTTAATTTACCTTTGGAACTTAGGAAAAGGATCCAATCTCGCCACTGGGATGCCATTTTGGGGTAATGCTTTCATAATCAATGGAACCCTCGACAGTTACTATGCCTCTCCCCACAAGAATGGCATGGAATAATCCTTCCCAGTCCGCGAACACACGATGAATGCCCAAAACTTATGTCCTTATTATGGGAATCAACAAATGATGTCTCTCAACAAACCCTTTACCGGGTCAAGGCCAAGGTTTCACCCAAACCCCGCCAAAGAACTCCAACTATTCCCTGCAACCCGTGCCAAACCCTGTGACCTTTTTATCCTTCCGCTACCGCCATCAAAATTCTTAAACTCCCTTTCTGGCAACATTACACTTGTCGGATTTAATATGGTTGTTGAATGATCCCATCACACGATCCGGCACTTCCTATGCCGGCTGTGCCGTTTCGACGCCCCAAAGTTCGGGTTAAACTCTAACGTATCCGGATCACGTGACCACTTTTCACTTATATGGTGTCTTTATCTAATCTATCAAAGATGACTCGCAGGATGGGCCATGATTGTTTCAACGCACTCTTATCGTGATGCCGCTAAATGGTACATAGAACTTGATCAGTCATCATATCTTCTTTTTCTACTTAACCTGCCATGGCTTTCTTAACCATTTCCAAGCACTGGTGAGATAATGACGCCGCATAGAGCTTCTAGCCAATTCTCATCAGACAACAAAGGACCATATCTCTGATCATATTCGAGTGGCGACGCCGAAGAGTCTTATCAAAGTACCAATCCCTCCAACAGATTCCTCATGGAGTGGTTCCTTAAGTCTTTAGTTCCGCAGCTTTCCAAAGACGCCGCGAACTTCAAAAGCTTTCTCAAGAAGAAGCTATCATGAGCTCAGCTTTGAGCTTATCTATTCTCACCGGGTTCTATTGTACAACATCCTACCTGATGCACCACGATCGCTTCTAGACAAAACCGCATAAAGAGGCGACTAATACGCCGATGGTATAGTTGGTTTGGCACAAACTAATCCCGTTGAGCAATTGACAAACAATTGCAGCAGTTATCAAAACAAATTTCGGGCCACTCATCCATTCTCGCCGGTCAGCCTCCTACTCAAATCCATGGAAGTACACTCCGCATGCATCTGCTAACCCAAAGGCAACCAAAGCAGGAGGGCAAGAAGAAACAACGTAGGGCAAGGGTAAGGGGGATAAAACCAAATGATAAGGTCGGGCGGGCACTACGGTAAAAGAGAAAGGCGAGGTATCCGTGGAATTCCAGCGAAGATCACCCAACTCATTTATGCCCTCGACTTCTGCGTAAGCCCGTAAGTTTGTCACGCTAAAGAATCGCAGTCGCGGTTGATTCAATCCTTTTCATCATGGGCAGAATCTAACTCAAGTCTCTGTGAGTATGGAGAAGGGCAGTCACGAAAACCGCCCTCCCCAAAACGCTTCATCTTCCGCTAACATATACATGATGAAATGACGCCATCGCAACTAGAGCCATGATTATAGCAAGCAAAACGCCCGATGGGCAAAGAAGCCGATCCCATCTCTTCCTCTTCGCATTGAAAGACTTTGCAGGAAACAATGACTCGTGCATCCCAAAAGGTGGGTTTAAACACGCTTTTCATAATCCAAACGCAAGGGCCGCCTGGAACTACTCCGCGGTGGAAGATTTGTCACAAACCCCCTTTGGCGCTTATGTCCGCTGAAGTTCCAAAGTTGCCCACTGCATAAAAGCCGCTGTTCACCGCTTTAGGGCTCACAGACTTGTAACCCGTGAATCCATCATGTTAGATACGACCGATTTGAAACCTCGTCTTGCCTTCCTTTACTCACGCCGCTGCTGACAAGAGTGGCTCACCCTAATTTAAAACCTTTTTACATCGAAACATCTTCCGAGACGGTGGTAGACGAGGGCGCCATTAACGCGGCCATGTCGCGCAGTCTGGAAGGCTATTGGTCAACCCGGAGTTGTCTCCGTTAATTTTACTCTTGTCATTGCTTTCGACGGTCGTTTTTTTTCGACCACATGGCATCATCCCTCTTTCCCTGTACAATTAGGAGGGAAGACCGTGTGCGCCGAAGTAGAGGTAGTCGATGCCCCCATCGACACAATCTATTGTTAGGTCGAGGTTGGACTTATTCTATGCAAGCAAGTGGTCGCTACAATTTTCCGCCACCGATTGTTTCCACATGAAGGTCGGATAGTGACGATCGATCAGTTGTCCTTTGCGCATGTTAGTCCTAGTGCATCGGTTGGACATTTGGTCCCTATGATTGATAATTCTCAACTAGGTGTCGTTAATTTAGGAGTTGGTTTGTGCCCATCTTTGATGGTACTTTCGATTATCCACCTCCTCAAGGCGATGTCAAGTTTATAATTTACCACCACAAGGCCGTGAGATTTTCCGTGTTTCGCTGCTCCATCTAATTTACTTTAATGATCCGCGGATTCTTCCTTCCCATCGCATTAACGATGACGCGATAGGGCATGCGGCATTGCTCGCCTCTGTCGGGCCATGAAGGACTTTGGCGGTTCAGCAAATCCGTGAAGCATCTCGATCCGATTCCTTCACAAGATTTTGATCCACTTCTTGAGCCTATCCGGGCTCAAGATTCTCTTACTGACATCGATTCATTAGACTTAGCCCGCTTTCCACGGCTATAATCGAAGCAATGACTGGTCCGACAAACCTTGGGAAGATCTTCATCATAGATCGATTTTCCCCGAGTTACATCAATCGAAAAGGTGAGAATTCACTATCACTATCACGGAAATTTGTCCCATTAACTCTTAGCTACTGTGATGTTTATGTCGAGGGTAACATGGCGACTATCGCTGAAACGATGCTAATCAATATCTCCCCGCATCCGCCATGGAGAATAAATTCTTGTCGGCGCATTGCCCCCCAAGAGATTCGTGAGATTTACGTATCTTTTAAAGAATTCTCAGCGACGCTACCGGGTTCTTATGAGGAAATGCTAGGCAACGATCCGAAAATTGTTGAACATGAGATCCATACGTATCCGGACGCAAAGCCTCGCTCGGATGGGCTTCGCCCGGGCATCCACAGCGTACTCATCAAAGCCGGTTGAGAATTGCTAAGGCCGGGTTCATATACCCTAACCACTTGACTGAATGGGTGTCAAAACCCGTTCCAATTAACAAGAACCAGGCACTCCATCCGCGGTCTGTGGCACTTCATTTTCGTGTTTTGAATAAGGCATGTCCAAAGATAATTATCCAACCCCATTCATCGCACGATATTGATGAGTGCGCCGCTAGAAGCTCTTTCATTCATGGATATTTCGTTACAAATCCAAATCCAAATCAAACCCGAGGATCAACATAAACGACATTCATCTCACTGGGGTACATTCGCCTATCGAAAATGCCTTTTTGTCTCAAGAACACTGGAGCTACTTTCTAGCGGGCCATGTCTTTTGAGGTCGTGAAACGCAAAATATATGGCCCGCTGGAAAGTGGCTTATCTAGATGACTTAGCATCATGCTCTCGCAGGCGAAAAGATCATCCAACACCTCCGGATTAATTTTAACGCTGCCGCTATCGATTCGCTTGAATCCCAACGAGTGTAGCTTTTGTGTCACGTCGGGACGCTTGTTAGGGTTCATCGTTTCAACAACACGGATCATGGTTGATCTTCTCAAGGTGGAGGCAATAGTTCGCCTCCTCACAAGCACAATTATACAACTTCAAAGTCTTCAAGGAAAAACAAACTTTTTGCGGCATTTCATCGCCAACTATGCCGAAATAACTAAGGGTTTCATGCGTTTACTAAAGAAAGAAGTTCTTTTTTTCTGGGATGAATCCGCTCAGCGCTCTTTCAATGTATTAAAACACTCCCTCGCAACTGCACCTTTGCTACGGCCACCAAACTATAAGGATTTCCTATCAGATCCGGTTGCCGCAGAGTCAACTATGTATGGTTCTAATTCAAGAAGATGATTCGCTCGAATACGCGATTATTTGAGTCGAGGCCTCGTAGGACCCGAACTTAATTACACCCATCTCAAAAACCTTGCGTTGGCAAAGTAGCTTCATGCCGCTCAACGGTTCCGCTAATGTTCTGCTTCGTACATTCACTGCCGCCGTGGAATCCATTTCAGCATATGCTGACACGACGCTATCGGGCGGCAAAATTAGTAGATGGATGGTCATCCTCCAAGAATTTGATTTGGATTTTGTTTCGGCAAAGTCCAAGAAATCATTAGTCTTCGCTAAAATTATGTCGGAGTTCCCTGTAGAGTATGAGGAGAATGAAGTTATTGAATCACTTCTTGATGAACGTATATTCCTCATCTCTTTTTTTGACCCTTGGTATGGAGATATACCGATCTATCTCCATACTTTGAAGTGTCCTACTCGGGCTTCTCGTGGATGAGCGCCATCACCTATCAAGCCAAGAACTATCTTTATCCTCAATGATACTTTGTATCGGGAGGTGTCGACCAGATCTTTACGCCGAAACTTCACTCATGAGGAGGCCTTCATAGTGCTCAGTGATTGTCATACATGAGCTTGTGATGGCCACTTATCCGGGTTGGCAATGTTCAAAGATCCTAATGAGCGTTACCGCCCAGCTTTACAAAGATTGCATTGAGCTTCCACAAGTGCCATCCGTAAGCCAAATCTTCTCACTAAGATGAGGGCACATCCATTCTATGTTTCCTCGTTATCAACGTCTGTCCTTTCACCAAGTGGGGGATTGATTACACTAAACTTACAACCCCCCGTCAGCAAGGGGGAACTGCTATATCATTGTGGCTATCGACTACTTTACTAAGTGGGTCAAGCCATGCCGACGCTCAAAGATGATGGAGAGATCAGCAGTCTCTTCCTTTTTAACCGATTATAGCACGATTCGGAGTCACAAGAGAGATTGTCACTCCACTCATGGCAGCCACTTTCTCGTAATCAAATGATGACCGAAAGTTAACATCAAAGCTTCCTACATTTATTACAGAACACTCATCACCCTATTACCCCAAGCCAATGGGCAAGTGGAATTGCTAACAAAACGCTAAGACAATGCTACAAATAACCATAAACTTAGCCAAGTCAACCGGCATTTTACGTTATATTCTGCGATTAAGGGTTACCAACATCCTTAAGATCGCGAACTGGCCACCTTTCCAACTCGCTTACGGCCGGAGGCGATGCCCATTGAATGTCAAATTCCAACTCTGAAATTGGCAGTACAGCTACTACCAGACACTTCTCCGCTAGAAGAATCCATTCACCTTTGAGCAACTTGATGAGCAAGTCGTGATGCGGCACTGTCCAACGAAGCTCATAAAAATAGATTCAAGTGTCAATATGATAGGTCCGTCGTCCTCGTATTTTTTCTGAGGGCTTTTAATCTTTGTCCCCGGCTTACTTAATTCTCAAGATAAGGACCCCTCAAGCGTGAAAGTTCAAACCCATGTGGTCTCTGGACCCTTCATAGTTAGGAGGTGTTAAAGAAGGGCTTTATCGTCTCAGTCGAGATTAAGGGAATGCTTTCATGAGCCTGTAAATGGCCTTCCCACCTCAACAATACCACTCATGTGGTCACCGTGGGTAACTTTTTGTAACATATGTATACTTTTGTGCTATTACTTCTTTTGTTTCTTTTGCAAAACGTGGCATGGACGCAGTTCTATTGTTATCTTTTGTCACTATGGCGTATGTCAAGTGAGTCCGAGGTGTTCATTGGATATGCTGACGGTGCTAGTCGACACAGTCGGAGGCTTGCCTCCGCAGCCTTGGTAATCTTTACACCATGGTCAGTTGTTATCTTCTGTGGGAATATGCTTAGGTGACACCTCACAAACAATGTTACCGGTATAGCGCAGCTTATTGAGTTACTTCCTGGACGCTTGTCATTGCATCTCCTCACCGGTCTATCTAGACGCTAACCGGTTGTGTCGTAGATAAACAGAATATACCGGGTACATCATCCAACTTTACATCGATGATTTCTTAGGGTATGCCTCTTAGAACGCAACTTTGATTATATTGTTATATTTTCATGTTCCTAGAAGTCTAAATCAAATCAATCGGAGCAATTCTAGCTAATCACATTTTAGATTGGCATCTTGCTCTACACATAAAGAAGATCATGATCAAACACATGTAAATACATTTTGTACACAAAATCCATAAAGACACATAAAAGAAATAAAAATCATATATATGCATCCCAAAATGTTTCAGAAAGTCTATGGGACGCATAAATGCCTCAAAAATAGGCCAAGCGGGAGCCATCATAAGTCACTAGGGCTTATGCCTCAAAAAATATAATACAAGTGCTCGAGGCACTTAAAAAGTCTACACAAACGGTTCAGGGCCTGTGGGCCCCTGCTATAATCTCAATGCCTCGAATCTAACCGCTTAAATAATGGACCCATGTCCGCTGTAGACCCCACCATGTGTCACAGACGGATCGACATGTCCTTGATTCATCATGGGCACCGTGGGCGAGTGAGCTCGGAAGCTCACCAATCCGCCAAAGCCCTTCCTCTCCAAATGAGGGTTCCTCATCAGCATTCCCTCGGCGCAAGAAGTATCGCGGCCTCAAAGTCGCGGGATCTGCTTCTATTCCGGCTAAGAAAGTTAAGCAGTCAAGACAGTCCTACATCCGATGCAACACAAGAGTCACCCGCCGTAATCTGACACCCAAAAACATGATATATATCCTTTAAAAGACATAAAAATTACATATACAAACAAAAACAAAGATGTATGATCACCTAGCTCTTCCTCGCGACTCACTGGCATCGCATCTCTGGATCCCTTGAGAAGTCGATCCCGGCGTAAGGGTAATCCTCAATCATGGGGACCTATCACGACAGCCATGCAAAGAAGTCGCCATCATAGGCCTCTACGGTCCGACCGCTAATTGTTTCATGGAAGCAGTGCTTCCCATCTGCATACCGCATGGAAGGTCGCCAAGTGTCCTCTCACTGTTATTATTTAGGACTAAAGCACTGAACCGTCGAAGAAAAAATGAGCACAAAATGGTCCCAAACCCGGTTCACAGGAAGTCCACTGACCTGCACCATTAATTGCCTCCTCATCACCTCGAACAACATGGTGCTCCAGTCAAAAATATCGCGGCATCCATAGACCGCGCATACCATCCGTATGCGTGTAGCCCGGATGATGGGTCAGATCCCAGAATCTTCCAATGAGATAGTATGGTCCGAGAGCAAGGTTGATCAAGACCGCCAACCTGGTGATCCAGAAGTCCTAGTAGTTAGTCCCTACAATACTTGGATATCGCATTCAGACCTTCCTCTCCCCTCAGAGAGGGAAAGGTATGCATATCGACAGCTCTCCTTCCTCGAGAGGTCTGGCCAGAAGTAATGTCTCCGGGCGCAGGGTATCAAAGATTGCCCTCAATCATAAATGCTTCAAGATCGTGATTCCAATATTCTAATTGGGCATGCTCAGCAACTTTGCCGCGCTACAGCATGAATGGGACACAAGAAGACTGACTCACCTACACTGCGGTCGCAAGATGGCTATATCATTAAATGATCACGGATATCGCCTCTCATAAGGTTTCATGCTCTCTCGCCAATGCACATACATCCCGCAAAAGCACAAGGCAAAAGAGGGGAAAGAAGTATCTTGCAACCAATTTTTTGGTTGCGCCGAGGGTAACCCTGTCAGAGGTGATGTACGGTACCGTCTCAATTGTATAAGAAGTAGACTACCTGCCTTCTCGACAAATTGGCTGGAAGCAGTAGGGGTCAGCCTTTAAGGGGGCTTTACCTGCCACCCTCCTAACGCACTAAAACACTTAAATACAAGTATTAAAATGCAGGATGAGGGAGTTTGGACTTACTTGGTCCAAGAAGAAGTCGGTTTGGTCCATCAGAGGCTCCCTTTAATCTCGACCAGAATGTATGGGGTGTTTTTGGCTCCAGTGACACTTTCCAAATCAGCAATAGTGATAATGAGTCATTAACTCCTATTTATAGAGTTTTTTGGCCTCTTTTTTGTCACTCTTTTGGGTCTTTTTATCAGTTTCTTTTAACCAAAAAATCATTTTGGGAGGTTTCGGGTTATATAACATGGAATTGATCGGCATCTAGACTTTTGAATGAACTCGAAAATAAAAAAATAAAAATATACAATATAAGGGCTACCATAAAATTTCCAAAATCAACCCCGAGCATATAGGGTAGAATTTTATCCCCACTCACTGCATCCGCTGCCTTTGTTTTTTCAAATATAGATCGACCCCACCTATTGTGATGCTAACCATCATTTCTCGCTCTAGAAGCACGCAACTTGGTGGTAGAGCTTACCCAAACATGGATGCCCTGTAGTTCTAATTGCATTATGGTGTCCATGCCGCTCCTAAGCAACTATAGTAGGCTCGAGAGTCCATATAGTCTTTCCTCTCGAATATGAGTTTGAGCCCCATTTGCATGAGTCTTTTTCACTTTCGTCTTTACCTCCGACTCCCAAACACATAATCTGGCCCCTTTTAAGCCCTTTTCGCATCTCTTTAAACATGAAAGATGTTTGAGCTTATCTTGTGACACGCCAATGCTTCTGCTAAACCGAATTTGAAGTCACGCCTCAACCGGCCAGATTTACCCCTTTTTTCTACCGGACTACTAACCGCATTTAATAAAGGAGCCACTTCATTGAATTTTCATTCTTTAGGAAGAGTATCCTCGTGCATAATTTTATTCCTTTTCACCGAGGGACTAAATTCCACGAAAAGAAACCCTGAGTCCATAGTTCGCTTCCTTTTCGTGACTCCTAAAATTGAAAAGATTGCCGAGTGACCTTATCTTTCACACTCGCTAAATGGTCCAGAAGAACATTCAAGACGGAGTCCATAGTTGCGATTTTTCGTACTATCAAAATTGGAAAATAGCCGAGTGATTCAACCTGTCACACTCAAGTAAAATGGTTTTGAATTGACGCCTAGTTGGTGTTAGTTTACCCCTTTTCAACCGAACCAGATCTTCATTGACGAAAAAGGTACCCTAATGGAGTTTTCTTTATGCTTTTTCAAACTCTCTAAACATGAAAAATCACGAAGCTTCCCTTCTTTGGGCTCAAGAACTTAAGCACGGGCGATCGCTACTATCAGGTGTGTTCTATCAACCGTATTTGTATCCTTTACCCATCAACCTAGTAACAGCCATACCTCATAACACCTTTGGCCCCCGGGGATTTTTCCCAAGTATCATTCCCCTAGAACATCGGTCTTGTCCTCGCTTTGAATTGTATGTTTGCGATCCTCGCTCCTCCCTTGTAACGTAATATTCTTTTATTCTTTTTCCAAATCAACAAAAGAAGAACAAAAATCAAATATACTCAAAAGAGGTGGATGGAAAGTATTTTCTTCATATAAAGATTATGAGTCGCCTTTTGATAAATCATCACATGTCCGCTTGATGCATCCGACTATGGGATTTAGTACGACCTAGGAAAGCTTTGCTTTGTCAAGAGAGTTGTGTCCTCCTAACGCTTGGTTACTCTTCCAAACATATGGAGAGTTTGCTGGCCTCCGCCGAGAGACTTATGATTAACAGATATGTTGCCTCTATCTACCACTGGTCGTGCTATTGTCCAAGGAAGTTTGTTACTTAGCCTGAAGCTCACCGCATTATGTCTCTTGTCCGCATACCCTGCCATCCTGAACGCCCAATCAAACTCTTTGTTCGAAATCACTGAAGCTCTCTGCCTGATCACCAATATCCTCTTATATGTTCCCGACGATCCATCGAAGACCTATGGGTAGCACAATCGTACACTCATATTACACACCTACCAAATTTTCAAAGATCTTGAAGTTGTTTCTCAAACTATGAATTTATCATCTCCATCCACATGCATTAATGCCTCCTGAAATTTCTTATGACATTGTATATCTTCTGATGATTTCGAGATGTAGCTCCGTTGTGTATTGTTCAAGGCTACTCTTATAGTTATTTGACATGATCTACAAGGTATTTGATTGGTAGCCATGCGCTCTATTTTATCCCGAGCATGGTATGCCCGCGTTGGTGAGACATTTGACATTTTTGCATTTACACTTCCCCATCCTCGGACTCGGGCTCACTTATTCAAATAGACAAGACAGACAGGGGTGAATTGTGGTTTATTTCTTGGCCATCAGATGCTCTTCTCGACCTCACACATTAGGGGGCATCTCATGGTAACCCTAAAATGCACCATACAAGCTGCCCGGGCATCGTGCCAACTCATGCCTCTTCCAGCCAAAGCCAGTAACTCCTCAAAACTACTCGCGTCAAGCAACCACTTAACTTCATCAAGCGTAATCCGGCCACGTCCCTTTATCAAGATCATGTATCCGCGGCTAGCCTAAAAGAAGCCCGCGAAAGTACCTAACAGCAAAAATCGTGGAAGTTTCACGAGACACAAGGCTTGTCAGCTAATCAAACTTCCCGGCCATGCATGGTCGAGAGTTCAAGTTAAAACCCCAGCCTTTCCTAGCCTATAAAAAGGAGGGGCAGTACTAGTCAAAGGAGGAAAGGATAGCAAAGAAACTCTAACAAAATTGCCAAGCCTATTATTATTGTCCACACTTCATGTTGTAGCAATGGAGGACAAAAGAAGAGGTGAGGAGCTCCAGATCGTGATTCTGAGAACTATGGCCAGTCTTAGAACTTATTGTAAGTGATTCATTTTAAGACTAATGAAAAGATGCTTTTCCCGTCCCAAAAGTTCATGAATCTCATCTATGTCATTTGATTTATGTTTCTTTATTTCTAACCCCTATTGTATTCCAAGAGGCATGCATGTGTGTAGTCTTCATCTGGATTTGGCAGAAGATTTTGTAGAAGGGCAGAAAGATCAAGGAAATAGAAGGCCCAATCTGAGTGATCTACTTCAAGCATCAAGTAAAAGGTGAGTTAATTCTTTCATTGTTTGTTTGAAAAGGGGTTGAGATTTTGGGTAGAAGGTTAAAAGTTAAATCTTAAGGGTCATTTTCTGCGTGTAAGTTTAGAGCCCTAGCTTATTAGTCCGTAGGGTAGAATACCCAACAACAAGCAAGGAAATACACAGAGATATGGAAAGGAACACACTAATACAGTAAATATCAGATTCTATTAATGACTGTCTAAAATACAAAACACTATAAAATGCAAAAGCACACAAGCTAACTAGAATGGTGGTACCTTGTCTCTGAGGAGAGATGTGTTAGCTACTCTCATTCGCAAGAAGTTGATTACAATGAGGCTCCAAATGAATTTTTAATATAAAGAAGAAATGAGAAAACCCTAAACATCCAAAACCTAACCCCAAGAGATGAAATGCCAAAAGGTTTATGGGCCTCAATGGGGGTAGTTGATATGTCAACTTCCCGAGGGCGTAACTTTTTCATACGAACTCCATTTTGGGCGCTCAATACCTCATCGGAAAGGTCTATCCGAGGGAAAACATCATGTTTATCCTAGCATCTACCTCCAAGTATATGCTACATGCTTTTGGGCCAAAAACAATGTCATTTAGAGCCTCAAAACAACCCCAAAAGTTTGGGACCCAAAAAACTACAGAAAAAATGCCAAATTGGAAAATTGTAATTTCAGCCAGTGGAATAGGTGGGTGGCCATCAATGTCCACCTAGATCACAAAACTAGCCATGGATTTCGTCTTTTGAAATAATCTCACACTTCGAAAGTAGCACAATACTTTGGAGTCTAGAAAACAATCTTGAATTTGCAAAGGTATGTATCTTGGCCTAAATTGCAAAATGATGTTACTAAGTTTGTTAAAGGTTGCATTTCCTAGCACTTCTAAGCCAACAAATGAAAAGTTAGGCCTATACACACCTTTATCAATGCCCAATAGGCCATGGGAAAGCATCTCCATGGATTTCCTTAGAGGATTGCCCAAAACCAAACATGGCTATGATTATTTATATGCCATAATGGATATATTTGCTAAAATGGTAAAACTTGTCTCAGAGTCAATCTTCATCACAAGCTTAGCCAGAACTATAGCATTGAAAAAATTATTAGTGGAGGGTGGAAATCATATTTTGGTCTTGAAAATAGATATAAATCAACATATATCTTGGCGTGGAAAAAAATAAACTCATTTTTTAGATTCTTGTCACTCTCATTATCCTTCTATGGATGTGAAGTTTGGGGCTATAGCATATCTAGAGAATCATGGATGAATGTTGAGAAAATACATAAGCATTTTATAATTTATAATCTTAAAATTAAATGCCATACACCATATCCTATCCTCCTCATAGAGGATAGCCTTTCCCCCACTAAAAGCATGGCTATGACTAGGTACCTCATGTACAAGTACAAGACAACTACCATGAAATACAAGAGGCTTCCTATGATTGTTTAACAGTCTATTCAAAGCCACCTCCAACTTAAGAGGGGTTGGAATAAAGATTCTAAGTCTTCGTTAAAGAATTAGAGAATAGAGGAGGTCACTTTGTAGAATATTGATACCATTAAAAGTACTATTACATCTAAATTTAAGGAGAAATAGTGGTGCAATAAAGAAATAGAGAATAAGAGAAAATTAAGATACTATAAAGAGGTCATTAACCCCAATCCATAAGATTATACCTCTATGTTATAGCTAGCTTAATGAAGAAAACCAACATTGTTAAAATAAGAATGAACTCTCACGAGTTCCATAGTGGAATAGGGCATTGGACTATTCCTAAAACATCGTGGGATGAAATAATTTGTCTTCTTTGTGATACTAAGAAGGGGGAGGATGAAAAAAAAAACTCTCCTAGAATGTCCTATGAATGCTCACATTAGATCTCAGTTTCAAAATATTTGTAACAATACCGACCTTCGTAACATGTTAACTCATCAAAATTATCGAGATTTGGGAAGGCTTCCCTCCAATCTTTTCAATCATAGAAATAAAATTATAAAGCAAACCAAGTAATTCTTTACTATTTTTCTTTGTGTATAATAGAAAAAAGTTGGTCTTAGTGGATGATAACAATCATTATCATCATCATCACCATGCAAGAAAACAATAATTGGAATTGAAGCAATGAGGCTATTTTTCACCAACATGTCGATACATTTTGGATTGCCAAATCCCATTATATTTGACATAAACCACATATTTTTGGGTGTTTTTTGGATGACATTGTGGAGCATGATAGAGACCAAAGTCAAACAAACTACTTTCTTTCCTCCATGGGACATGGGAAAACAAAAGTTGTAAATTGAAAATTGGATCAACTATTGAGAGGCTATTGTCAAAAGCATCAAAGGGTGTGGGATGAAAGTCTCCCATATACCAATCATTTTTATAACCTAGCAATTCATAGCTCTATTGTTATAGTTAATGCTTACCTTATTAGAGATTAGTTTGGGTTTTCTAGATCTAGTTAGTTGTGAGAGATCTTCTCCAACTATCAGATCCTATTTATGTGTTTGTGGTTGAGAGATTTCCTCATGAATTTGTTATGCTCTTGAGGAAAACATCATGTATAAATATGTGATTGATACAATAATAAAATATATAGAGATTTGACGTGTGTAATCTTGTTCTCTAAGTTAGTATCAGAGTGATTGTGGGATTAACTCCCTTAAGGGAGAGCTCGGGAATATAAAAATATGTAATCTGTTGTAGGAGAGTAGATTAGCGCAGGTGTGAAAGTGGAGTGTTTGTTTGAAGAAATGTTTTTGGGTGTGTGTTGAAGAGAAGGATCTCCATAAAGGTTTGATTTCTGGAAACACACCAAGTAAGAGGAGGATCCATAGATTCATCGAAGAGGGATACCAAAGGAAGTATTCAAATATTAACAACATTGAATTTGTTGTTCCACGATTTTGAAACGATTTGCAATAGTAAATATCTGAGAATAATTCGGTTGTAGCCACTTTAAGGTTTTATTTTGTCGTCGTGGTATTTTGGATGGTGTTTGGGTATAAATCTCATGAGTGGACACACATAATGGTAATCGTAATACTTCTACAAGTGAGTTTTTTTGCGTAGTATGCGCTCAATTGGTGCTATAAGAGATCGGAGCATCCGACTGTTAGAGTGGGTTTGTGCATTGTTGTTGAAATAGATGCGCAAGATTAAAGAGTTCATTCTAATGAAAAATGAAACATTGTCAAGTTTGTTGAAGGAATCTAGAAAATACATAAAGAAGTACATGACCAATTGCAATACACCCAACAAAGATATAAAGACATACATTGCAGAGATTGCAGGCACAACGAGAGTTGTCATTTTGGAGGAGATTTGGTATGGCTATAGTTATGCAAAAAGAGATTCAATGGAGAAGGTAGAAAATTAAAGTCCATACAATATGGACCCTTCAAAATTTTGCAGAATATTGGAGAAAATACATTTTTGTTAAAGTTGTCACCATGCATGCATATCTACTTTGTAACAAACAAAGAAAATCTGAATTCATTCAAACTTCAATGTTAATTGGAGATGTATCTACTATATCGTTTCCTTTAGTGGAATATTTTCAAAGTGGAAAGAAAATACTAAGTGACACTATTAATTTTTTTAACTCAGAATAACATCAGGGGAGTTATTCCATTTAATGTGTTATCTCATTTGATGTATTTGAACAATGGAATTAGTTGCTAAGAAGCTAGTCCCTACCTAGTTAAACAAATTAGGTAAGTGATGCAAAGAACGTGTTGCCTTAATTTCTCTTCTTTCAATTCTTTAAATAAGTCCAAGTGACCGACATTCGTATCTTTTTGAAGAGGCAAGCAACCAACACTCATATTTTTTTGAAGAGGCAAACAAAGAGTCGTTGAATGGCTACTTATTGCTCCAATCTCAGAAGTGTGAGGCTCATTGTGTGTTTGGATGCCCACAACTGGTATACAACATGACATGCTTCAGGAATATAATCACATTAGATAAACCATCTTCTTCAAAACATGTTTCACAACCAAAATTCAAACACTTATACATTCTACACTATTTCTTTGTAATACCAAAAAGTAAAGTCGTAAACCTTACACAATGCTTCTATGATTAGTGACTTAATAAATAGGGAATGGAAACTGACTCCTCAGGCGAGATAGCACCTGAAGGTCGAGGAAGCAAAGCCAAAATTCGTTCAAAATAATCAATGATAAGTAAACCATATATATATGATGACATACGGTTTATAAACGGTTGAAAACGATTGGAAACTAGTCACCGCAACTAATCTCCATTATTCTTAAGTCTCCCCTTTAATGGACAAATGGATTGTCTACAATACAAATGCCTAACATAAGTAACATGCCTGCTGGTCTGAGTCTCAGCTAAGCTTTTAACTTGATTGTAACAATTTCATTTTGACCTTTCTTGTTGTCAGATAGTGATGGAGATGGAGCTTCTTCCTTGGCTTGATCCTCCAAATATGTTTCATCTTGACTCTATTATACTTCAATGTCCTCTTGGCTTTGTTCTTCTTCATTTTGGAACTTGGTGGCTGACTATTGTTCTTTGTCCTCAACACTTCGACATATTCTTGGAAGTGTTTGTCTTTAATACTTGAAAATTCTTCCAATTTCTCATAAGTGGGTTGCTTCCCTTTCTGGATACAATCATCAATGTCCTGCTCAATGGACTGTTGCAACATCAATTCATAATAATACTTGATTTCTTCTAGGCTCCACACCATAAAAATTGATTCAATATTTTCTTCATCAATATCTTCATTTTCTTCCATGTTTTCTTCATAATCATTCACTATTGAAAATGAACTTTTGTCTTGTAACCCTACACACTCAAAAAGTTGTTATAATCATATGAAAAATCATAGGAAGAACCATACTAGTTCTTTTTATTTTTCTCTTCTAAGAGAGATTTCATTTCTTCGTTTTTCTTCCTTGCCTATGATGTCGCATAATAATCTTCATTTTCAACTTCAAGTGCTATCACAAATGGTTGTTTCATGTCTTCAACCTATTTACCAAGCTCTATCAGATTGTCTTTCACTTGGTTTGTGTATGCAAATGAGTTTTTCTTCTCACCAAATAGTAGCTCATCAACAAGATGTTTCTCATGCATCATAATTGACCACTCTTCATGAGATGAATAGTTTTCATCAAATTTGACTAAATTTACCAAAGATTCACATAGGGGTTCATCAACAGTTACACATTCATCTCCATCGTCAATCACATTTGAGTTCACCAAATCACTAAATATTGTTTCATAGGGAATTTTCTTACTATGACATGGGACTTTACTGTCAGACACACTTTCTTCATTAATCATTTCCATTTCAATGCTACCATTTTCAATCGCTATTTCAATTACAAATATTTCAACACTATCATCATTTTCAACAACAATGTTGTCATGAACTTCAACATTCTTACTCCACTTCTTCATTTCAAGAATATCCCAAAATATTTTTGCACTAGGTATTTCACCAAATTCACGCAAAATACTAGACAAAATGTAATGTTTTCATCCACTACCGATATAATAAGTTGTAATGTTATTGCACCTCTTCTCTTATCATAGAAATTGACACAACCTTCATGATCATAATGCAATAAATCTACTAACAATAGTAATTTTTTCATTTCAATTATTCAAGGTTCATAATTTATACCTAAAAATAATGACAAATTTGGTATTAATATTTTATATACTTCATCAAATTCTTCATTGATTTCTTCATGATATTCATTGATCTGGTCCAACACTACATTTTATATATATATATGAAACGTTGGCCATGTATCGTTTAAAGTCTCGTTCGCTCTTGGTCGATAAATGCCAACGCTTTCTAGGCACTTGCATACGAACACGTTGCTACTGCGATGGAGTACACAACGAAAAACCTTCACGCTTGTAGATTGCTCCTCGTTTAGATTTCACTATTGACCAGCGCTTCTCACTTTGCATCCTCCCGCCTTGCTACAGTCTCAGCAGCGATCCGATCTTCTTTCGCAATCCGCCTCTCAACAACGATCAACCTCTCCACCATACATGTTCTTTATCACGAGCTCTGGACTGTGTGGCAGTCGAGTCCCACAACAGAGAACTAGACACAACAGCTCTCTCTCAAATTGACAGCAAATTCATCAGAGCAGCGATCTAATTCGCGGAGAAACGGGCTTCACGCCTCTCCATGCCGGTCATGCCTCTCCAAGCTCTGATACCAAAGGGAATGGAAATCGACTCCTCAAACGAGGAAACACCTGGAGATCCGTAAGCAAAGCCAAGCTTCGTTCAAATTAAACAATGATAAATACAACATATATACGGTTTAGAAATGGTGTGAAACGATTGAAAACTAATCACCACAACTAATCTCCATTATTATTAAGTTAGTGAGCCATGAACAAAGTGCATATGTGAACACATGCACATGTTCAATATGAAACTTCATCGACCATCGGGTTGATACAAGAGACTCAAAGTACTATAATAGAAACAAAACTAATTACTATAACTCCATTATTAAATCTCCATTCAACTAAATTTCTGTCCACAAAGGCTCATTAATGATAGTGAAGGTTTGTTAATAATAATATTATCCTATTGAGGCCCTAATTTAAAAATTATATTATAGTATTCCTTGTAAACAGGATTGAATTTAATTTTTATCTATTTTCACAAGTCTTATCTCTTTCATCTAAGTTGGCACACAGAGTTTGATAACATTAATTAATTGAAATTTTGTCACACGAATATTGATAAAATTAAAAATTAATTAATGTAAAATTTGTCCTTCAGAAAACTATTTGACTTTGATTTGTTAGAGACATAACATGCATGAAATTAGTGGAAAAAAGATGCAAGGGGTATGAGGATCTTTTGTCATGTATATCTTAGAGAAAATGAACAATTATGGTTTTACAAAGTTTCTTTGAAAAAAACATTTATATCATTGTACATGAAAAGATACATTGAAGTATATAAAATTATGGCTCTACGTACTAAGTCTGATATTTACAAGTTGACATTTTCCACCTACATCAATTGAATGACAATGAAAATAATTGAGTTGGCATTAACATGAAGGAACGATTTGGGGAGCTTCAAATTTTGTGTAGAAGAATCTGCTCGTTCTTCTTATAAAATCTCGACCGCCCTTAAGGTGTGAAATGACCATAGAACCGATCAGTGTTAGGAATTGTAATCTTGTTAAAGAAATTAGTTAGTGAAACAATTTACAGTTACTCCCATTTCTTAACCATAAAATTGTCAATTGTATGGAATTTATACACTCAATTGAAATAGATCTGGTGCATTCATTCCCAACATTATTTCTGGTATTCTTCTTTATTTCTATTTACATGGTATCAAAGTGATAGGTTGGGAGAAGGAGACTTTTGATTCCTGTTGATGTCTGTTTCCACGTCTCTGTTCCACAATGAAGAATACCATTCATATCGTTGTTTGTGTCTCTCTTCTGATTCCTATTGTTGTTTGCTTCCGCGTCTCTCTTCCATAGTGAAGAATACCATCTGAACATTGAGTTGATGTATGCGTCACCGACCAGTTTGAAGAATCCTCCTGTCAGTCTGAAGAAGTGCCACAGAGATGCCACCGGTTTGGAGAAGAGTTGCCTGCCAGTTTGAAGAAGTGTCATACAGCTACCGTCGGTTTGGAGAAGAGCCACTGTCAAATTGGAAGAGGGATTTGGCTGAGAATTACAAGCTTGGAATTCCCTTACTCTCGATTTTTCCGAAGAGTATTTATAAAATTTGGAGTTTATTTAATGTTTCATATCAATTATTTAAAAAAAAATTGTGGCTGATATTTTGGAAATATAAAAATGTCTAGTTCTTGGTCCACTCAAGCACCAACTTTAGTTGGTTCCAATTATGATTTTTGGAGTGAGAAGGTGAAAGCCATTTTGCAAGGTCAGGGATGTTGTGATTGTGTTGAAACTGGGTTCATAGAACCTGATGCAAATGTTATTGCAGTTATGACTGTTGTTCAAAGAAAAACATTAGAAGAACTTAAGAAAAAAGAAGGAAAAGCCAAATCATATATTTTAGTTTCTTTAGATGATTCTATATTTCCTAAAATTATTGGTGCCAAGACTGCTAAAGAAGCATGTGTTGAAATTAATAAGACAACTGAGGGGGGGGGGGTGAATCAGTTGTTATTGTGCTTAAACAAATTTAAGTCTATTAATACATTCTTAATCTTTCTTCAAGTGATCATCAACATTATTCAGCATATGGACAATAAAAGTAATGAGCATCAGTCACACATAAGGTATACACAAAGATAGATTTTCACGAGGAAACCCATAAAGGGAGAAAACCTCTTCTTCTATGAAATGATAGGTAGTCTTTTAAGTTCTGTACATCATCTATAATTGAACACCAACTCAATGTGAGGTTTCTACCTCTGTTTTACAAGCTGCAACTTGTTTGAGAGCACCAACTCTCTGGTTTCTCTAGCACCCACTAGAAGGAAGCACCAACTCCCTTAATTTTCCAACACCAACTGGATGGAAGCACCAACTTCCAGTTACACAAGCTCCAACCTGTATAACAGAGAACACTTGTTCTCCCTTGCACCACCCTGCCACCCTGGTTTCTCTGGCTGCAACCAGATGGAAGCTACAACTCCCTGTGTTCAAGTTCCCACTTGAACCTCTAAGGACAACAGTCCTCCCTAACACCTCCCAACCACCCTGGAATATAAATGAATAATTAAACAACCAACTACACAGATAAATTGATTCTTACCACTTCTTCTTTGTTCTGTAAATCTGGTCTTCTTCTAATTGTTCTGCAATTCTTCTCTCCCTTTGTCTGTTCTGCAAATCTTCTCTACTTCAACCAATTCTTCTCTTTATTTTTGAAGAGGCAAACAACGAGTCGTTGAATGGCTACTTATTGCTCCAATCTCAGAAGTGTGAGGCTCATTGTGTGTTTGGATGCCCATAACTAGTATACAACATGCCATGCTTCAGGAATATAAGCACGTTAGATAAACCATCTTCTTCAAAACATGCTTCACAACCAAAATTCAAACACTTATACATTCTACACTATTTCTTTGTAACACCAAAAAGTAAAGTCTTAAACCTTACACAATTCTTCTATGATTAGTGACTTAAGAAATAGGGAATGGAAACTGACTCCTCACGTGAGATAGCACCTTAAGGTCGGGGAAGCAAAGCCAAGCTTCATTCAAATTAATCAATGATAAGTGCACCATATATATATGATGACATGCGGTTTATAAACGATTTGAAACG
>SNQJ01S0096172.1:530-22995 GCA_010110895.2 Picea sitchensis
AAAATCTCCCGAAATCCTGGATTGCTGCCACCCGTCTCCTCAAGATGGACGGTCCTCCTGCATTTTGCGATTTCGCGACTTGCGACCCCCGATGACACAAATCCTTTGTCAACTTGAAACCCCGGTAGCCGAAATACCAACAGTTTCCTCGATCTCTGTCACGTGTCCCAACGAATGGACAGCTGTGATCTTTTCAGGATTTCGGGACTTTCGCCGTGGAGTGTCCCGACCTTCGTCAACAAGACCTCCGATATCCCAAACTCCGAAATGCCGAAATTTTGATGGCGCTTGGATTTGCTGCCACGTGTCTTTTTTGATGGATGGTCCAAAGGATTTCGGGATTTCGCGTATCGGGGTTTGGAGTGCAATCTCCTTTGCTCGTCCAACTCTCGATTCTCGATTTCGCGATAGCGTTAGATCGACGGCTCATGATCTTTCTCGATCCAACTGTCTAGAATGAATCAAGATTTCATGATTCGTGAATTCTCAGGGCAGTCTTCTGACCTTTACACCCTGCGAGTCCGCAAAATGTCGAGATCTCGCCGCATGTCCATTGATGGACGGTCCTAACGATTTTGTGACTTCGCAAGTCAAAAATTTCTCCTGTGCGCTTCAAAGGACTAAGCCTCGTGCACTTTCTCACAGATCCGACGGCTATCGGTCCTCTGCGCAAAATCCAACGACTATAATTCTTTCGCCTTTTTTGCGCTCTCCTCGTCCCTTTCGAACTGGATTTTCACCTCCGATCTATTCGTAAGACGGATCTTACAGCTGCGATTTCTCGTTCTTGGCTGCTTTCGTGAGTTCTTTGCTATTCTTGCAAATATTCTCTCCTGCCGAAGAAAATTCGTGAATCTTTCACAGATTTGAAAGAATTACATGAATTCTTTGAAGCATTATGTTCTCTCCAACAATCTTTGACGGATTTGAGAGAATTCCTGAAATTCTTTAAACGATTATGCCTTCTTCAACATCTTTCACTAATTTGAACGAATTTCTTTGAATTCTTCAAATGTTCCTGCCTCTTGTAGCTCTTCTTCGTGAATCTTTGACGGATCTAAAATTGTTCACGAATCTTTAAACTTTCTCCTTCTGCAGTCTCTGCTTCCTCGATCTTTCGAGCGTATAGCGCTCTGCTTCCTCGTGGGAGTTTCCTGCGACGATCTTTTGAACGGATGGCGAACATCTCTCCAAGCCTTGAAAAAGCTGTGTCCCGTGCTTTGGATGTCGATTTAAGCTATGCGCTGTGAGGATCGTGTTGCTCTCGAGTCTGTGTGAAGAGGCTTAATGTTGAAGCTCTGATACCATGATAAATTGTGAAGCAAGAAATGCAGAGAGAAAGAATAGAGCAGAAATAGTATTCAATATATTGAGAATGTAAGGAGAAAGTACAATGAGAAGAGTTAACGAAGAATTAATGTGCAAAAGGAAAATAGCTGAGCTAAATAGGCTCAAGCAAATCAAGAAAAGAAAGTACAACTTGCAGTGTACACGAGGTTACATTATATTTAACACATTTCAGCGTTGTTAGGATTATTTAATGACCAAGAGGAGGAATGAATACATGAAGCATAACTTTAGTATTTTCGTAAAATAAAAGTTCATAGGTTAAATCTACTAGGTATCCATTAAAATACAAAGTAACTTCACTTAAAATTTATAGACAAAAAAAAGTCAATAGAGAGATTCGTCACACAAGAACTCATTATCTACTCTAGAAATTTAAATGGAAAAACTAGCATTCAGTTAGGTTCAGCCAAACTCTTTATTGCTTCACAATGTGCAGGTTCTCAGTCTTCACATAAGAATTTGGGCATTAATTCCTTTCACTCTACATCAAAGAACCCCTCTTCCTTTGAGGTGCAAGAATAAATAAGAAAATAACTCATATGTAGGGTTAGTTAAAAGGCCAAGCCTCTCCAACTCTTCATCTTTTCCAACCTCATTGTTGGCTTCTCCACTTTTGTCTTTTTTTTTCAATTACAATACAAGAATAATGTCTCAAATTTTTATTTTTAAAATATACAATTTCTCTTTTCCTTCTCATTTTTTTTAATATGCTTTCTTTTCCTTCTTTTACATCCCCCATCCAGAATACTATATTCCATCCTTGAACCTTACCTGAGCCGTTAGCAATTGTTGTGGCGCGGATTCATTTCGGATCACATGGGGATTAAATTCGGTATGAGATGTTAAGGTTAACGAGGAGCCTACTTTTAGAGATGCAGTAGGTGATGTTGTGGGATGTCGAAGTTCTTTTGCAAAATGAGCAAAGAAATCGACAGAACGTAAAAACATAGGCCCATTGCGTTCTATAGCGATACGGGTGCATTCTATAGTGATCCGGGTGTAATCTGCATTCAAACGCCCCCATCGGCATACATGTAATCACCACCACTACTACACATGTTCGGAGAGCTGAGTAAGAAATACGGCTGCAATTATAATGGTTTGGGTCTCTTCTTCAAGTTGACTCGCTAGGATGGATAAAGGGGCACTCAATCCAAGAATGTGATTTAGTGTGTGAACAGGTTTCGACCGCGGGAAACATCCATAATGCCTCTGTACCAGAGAAGTGTTGTAGATTACCTTGAATGGAGTATCTTTGCCTCTGTACCATAGAAGTGTTGTAGATTACCTTGAATGGGGTGTCTTTCAGGTAAGTGACATGTACCAAATTATGGCCAAGGTAAGTGAAAAGTATTGAATTATGGCCAAGTTTATGTGCCGTGCCTATGAGAGGTCGAATAAAGTGATGCCGGATTGTGAATGGAGTCAAGGGGCAAGATCTCAGTGTGATTGTTAGCCTAGATCGTTAATATTTTACGAGAGATGGGTGAAAGGAATGGGATAAGCGTCAGGTTCCTTCTTGTAGGAGACTCATCAATCGGTCAAGTTTTATACACGGAAAAAACAAATATCACCATGCGTACGACAATAGTGGCAAAGAATATGTTGCCCAGATAGGTTGCGTGTATGAAGAGATACAGAATGCGATTGTTGGTGTGGGAGAGGGGTGAGTATCCTGCTTGCTACGCAATGCTGCGTACGGTGGATTAGAGACTGTAGGATCTGAATTGCTTCATATTCACTGCTTCAGATCCTACAGCTTCTAATCCACCTGCCGGGTCATTCAATGCTGCTTAGCAAGCTGGATTTTGCTTATCAGGATGGAATTAGCTTAGAAAATCACCAAAATGTGTTAAGGTTTTTGGTATTCAAAGGTTAGTGTGTTTTGAAGAAATTAAGATACACGCTAAGCATGGTCAGAATTGACAAAACTATAAATGAAATAGACAATACAGAAGAAACAGATCTCGAATAGGAAAATGCAGAGCGCATAGTGTCGAGTACAATTCATTAAGGGAAAAGGGTTGAGCTAAATAAGTTCCAGCAAATCAAGAAGATCAAGAACCTGATAGGAATCTTAAGAGACTCGTACAATTGGCAATGTACAATCACTACTAGTTGAGGTTTACAAATAACACTCCCTCTTAAACTCAACGTTGGAGGTTTATAACTAACACTCCCTCTTAAACTAAACGTTTACAGACATCAGCACCGATAAAGCCTAAGTGCTACATTTGGAAATCAAAAAATGGATTTACCCAATGGATTTTAACAAAAAAGAAATTCAGGAATGGCTGGGTTTTCTTCTTTTTCTTCTTTCAAACTTTGTACTGTTCTAATCTGGTCATTTTTTTCATTCTGGCATTGATATTGAAGGCTTAGTGCTTTGCCTTTTGTCTTTGTCGCTTCAACTTCATATTCAGAATTTGACCACGTTGCTTATGCATGTTTCTTTCATCTTCTTCCGCAACAAATTTGTCTTTGAGAGTGGGCTGATGGCACCTCTGCAAACTATCATCAATGCCCTTCATAGCTTGGGCTATAGAATCAACAGACTACTTCAACATTAACTCAGAATAAAATCTGATTTCTTCAAGACTCCATTGCATGAAGATGGTTTCAAACTGGTCTTCATTGAGATCCTCATCCATGTCTTCATCTTATTCTTCTGGCTGCTCTCCTGCATACTTAAACAATTTGTCGATCTGATATAAAAAAATTATAACAGGAACCGTATTGGTTCTCTTCTTTCTGTTCCTTCTAAGAGCAATTACCATCATCATCATCATAGGTTGAATGTTCAATCCATTTCAAATCGGCATCGACAACATTATCCTCTGCTTCAGCTGCTTCATTGGAAGCCATAAGTGTAGTAGATTGAATGCTACTGTCATCAAACCTTCTTTCAAGCACCGCTTCTGCAGTCACCAAATCATCCACTTGGTTTTGAATGCCAAGTAGGCGCCCTCCTCCAAACATCAATTCATCAATTTTCTTCTTCTCTTCCATTATCTAAAGGTTCTCATCATAAGATAGGTTATCATCATCAAATTCAACTTCAAGATTTCTTGACTCTGTTTCAAAGAGGCCAATTTCTACACAATGTTCATCAATCATCATTGATGTTGATCCTTTGTTGTCATCAACAAACAATACTTGAATCATTTCATCGATGCGGGTTGATGTACTGATAGCTTCACCATCAGTTTCTGCAATTTTCTCATGCTCTGCTTTACACACAGATGCACCTTTTCTCTCTTTCTCTGGTAGCTATGCTTCAGGCACAAATCCTCCTTCATTTTGTTCCTCTGGTAGCTCTGCTAGATGCTTCTTCCATAGTGGAAACATTCGATAAATTGTTGCTCCCTCTCTCACTGTACTTTGTTTTCAGAATACTCCAAACTTCTTTCAAAGATGTTGATGTTGCAACCTTGTGCAACAAACTGTCATCTAAGGCTTGTTGGATGACCTGCAATGCTAATGCATCCCTTTCCTGATCATGTAGATTCATGCTCATACTGCTCCAAATATCATCAATTTGACTCTGAGTTTCTTCCTGTGTGAGCTCCTCAAGTACCACTGGAACCTCTCCATTTGTCTTTGCTAAATATGTTGCCATTTCTTCATTGTTTTCTTTCGATATCTATCTCATATCTCTTATGTACTTGTTAAGTTGTCTTTGTTGACCCATGACAGCGACGTTTCTTGGTTGTTCATTCACCAATTCGATCACACTTGTGGATCGACTATTCTATCTCGCCAAAATGATACCGGTTGATGCAAACAGACATCGAAATTTGGGCTCTAGCCCCTTTTAAAAATTAGATCTATAAGAAATTTCTTGTTTCCTAGTATAGATCTTGCTCGATCTGACTATCTGAGCACTAGATCTTACAAAGTCAGAACTCCAAGTTGAGTTCTTTATCGACTATAGTCCTTTAATGGCGAAATCGAGCTCTTTGAGTTTACTTGCAAGCCAAGACTTATTTCGTTTAAACGAAAAGAAATTTATGTGCTGCATCCTCATACGATCAAGGGCTGAAAACCAGGTGCTAGCCCAAAAAAGGAGCTACTTCGGGGGCTCCGAGCACTTCGGGCTCTAGGCGATCTTCCTTCCTTACCTCTCAATTCCTTCGAACTCGCAAACCTCCGAACAAGGGGAGGGTATTGATGGTCTCAATTACCTATCGAGATCTACGACTTAGAATTATTTCGGGACTTCAAGCGTTTTAAAAGATCAACGGTCCACAGACCTCAGCAAACCAATGACCAAGATCCGTTTCGCGACTCCGGCCTTTGGGAGTTCCTGTCTGCTAACACACGCAAACCTCCGAAGTGCTGAATCTCCGAAGTGCAAGATCAACCTCCACGTGTCCTCTTGATTGGACGACTAAGATTAACTCCAGCCTTCAAGCCTTCGGGAGTCCTCGCAACACTACACACGCAAACCTCCTAAGTGTTAACTTTCCGAAGTGTCCACGTTCAACGGTTCAGATCTTCTTCGGTTTCGACAACTTCTTCACTACGTAAACCGTCTAGAGTGTTAAGCCTCCGAAGTGAGGGATCTGGCACCACGTGTCCTCGTTGATGGACGGTCCAAATCAACTTCGGGACTTGGAGCCTCCGGGAGTTCTCGCTTCACACATCCGTCTTTCCTTCGAAGTGGCTATCCGTCGGAGTGCAGGATCTCCTGCCACGTGTCCACTTCGATCAATGATTTGGATCTACTCCGACTCTTCGGAGCTTCGGGGGTTCGAGAGTTCTTGACTCAGCATACCTTAGTTCTTCTAGAGTGTTGGTGCTCCGGACCTCCAGATCTAGCACCACGCATCCATTAAAATCAAAGGTATGGATCCTCTCCGAGACTCCGGGAGTCCTTGTCTCTATCCAACTTACTATGTTCCTCCGGAGTTCGAGATCGCCAAATATGGGGATCGTCTGACACGTGTCCCCTGGATCCAACGGTCCAAAGTTACTTGGACCTCTAGGATTTCGTCTCGACCAAAATCCTTCGTAGTGCTATACGACAGGACTGTAGGATCTGATGACACACGTCCTTTACAAATGGACAATCTTGATTCACTTCGGGACTTCAAAAGACTCGTCTCCTCTACACGTCCTTTGCAAATGGAAGGCTAAGGGTTAAACACCATGTGACTTACCTGGATCCGAGGACTGTTGATCCACTCACTTAGATCTTACGGCTAAGATCTGTTCTCCTTCTACGCGCTCCTCGATATGTCTACTTGATCTGATGGCCCAGATCTGTTCCTCCGGCCGCGACTATTGTAGCTTCTCCTCTACTACGACTGTATTTCCTCCTGAAGAAGGGATTTCGCTAATCTTTAAACGCTTTGTCCTTCTACAGGGTTTCTTCCACGCATTGTGCTATCTTTGGTGATCTTTTAAGCGGACTACGGACTGCTCTCCAAGATCTGTTAAGAGGCTTACCTCCCATGCTCTCGTCTGCGAGACAACGTATTCTCTGTGCTCTTCCTCCTCGGATCGGGCTACTCTTCGAGCACTATGAAGAGGCTCACTTCCCGAGCTCTTCACTCCTCGGATCAATCTGCTCTCGAGGCTCTGTGAAGAGGCTTACATCCTAAGCTCTAATACCATGACAAAACTATAAATGAAATAGACAATATAGAAGAGACAAATCTGAAATAGGAAAATGCAAAGCTCATAATGTTGAGTACAATTCATTAAGGAAAAAAAATTGAGCTAAATAACAATCACCTTGAGGTTTACAACTAACAAAAATAACTTACACAACAAAACAAGCTTATGGTAACAACAAAGACAAACGAAACCCAAACCTAAAGTCAAAAATGGTAACACCAATGGGAGACAAAATGTTGAGTGGGACATTGAACTCTTGGCCCACGCAGAGATAGGACTATTTGTAACCACAAAAAGAGAACTCAACAATCAATTGCTGCATAACATGCTGAGCTTGTGTCGTTGTGGACGCAGAGATTAGATGCATTTTGTGGCAATATAGAGAATATCTAGTGGATATGCTGCACCGTGTCTAAATATATAGAGCGCCCAACTTTGATACAACATGATGGTAAATCCACCATGATCTATGCCCTAGGAATCCTCTCTGCTAGCTGAATAATACGAGGAACCACAATGTAAACACTGTAAGTTTAAGATAACTAAAAGCCCACTTGATGCACAGTGGTTGGGAGTCCGGACCACGAAGACCACAGTTTGTTTAATGTATTTTGTCGATCGAGACAACCAAGGAGGAGCACTCGCAAGGATGAGCATCCCTAGTGATGAGGACGGGTGGAGCATTCGCAAGGATGAGTATCCCTAGTGATGAGGACCGGTGCTGAGATTAAATATTGGACGCCACTTCAATCTACCAAGGTGTCCTCAAAAGGCAGCATGGATCTAGGAGTGAGCATTTTCTGAATATACTCTACATGAGCCTGTGGCGATTCAAACTCCATAGGAATGGGGCTCAAATAGGTGCATAGATCTAACGGTGAGGATAGCTCCTGTGAGAGAGACTCAATCTAATGAGGAGAGTGCCTCAAAGGAGTGTGAAGATCTGAGGCAAAGGGTCTGCACCTAAAAAGTGTTGCGATGATCCCATCCACTGAGGAGGAATCCTCGAATGAGTGTGTAGATCAAAGGATGATGATCATCAACCTACCAAATTGGACTGTAAAAAGAATTCAACGCCACTAAAAGCTTAATGCTCTGATATCATTTGATGTCTTTGTGGAGTAGATAAAACGAGAAATAGATATAAAAAAATTAATTTGGCCGACAAAAAACACTTTACTTGTGCTTTTCTTTATTTTTGAAATTTATAGAACAGAATAAAAAAAAGCACAGCAGCATCCATAAAAAAAACCTAGGCTTCAAAAATCCAAAATAACGGCTCGTTAATGGTTTGACCACTGCGCAGTCGACAGATGAGCAGCTATGCCAAGATTGATTATTATATATATTGTAGCTTAAAGACCCGTTTTACAAATCAATGACGGACGTGTTAAAATGAAAAGAGCACAAACATACAACGAAAAAATTATCTGAGTTAAGTAGGGCAAATACACAAGCATAGATACCTGGGATTGGCGAATTCATGGAGCTTTCCTCCTGGGGAGAAAATCAGGAGTCCAACTTCTGCATCGCAGAGCAACGACAGCTCGTAAGCTTTCTTCAGCAATCCATTCTTGCGCTTGGAAAATGTAACCTGCCTGCTGGCGGTGTTCTCTATCCTCTTCATCTGGATCTTCCCCCTCCGCATTCTTGTCTGTCTTCTTTCTTTCCCCCAAAAACAATCACAGCTCGGGTATAACAGAACAGAAGAGCTACTTCGAGGAGATCCAATAATGGCTTATAATGACAACTCAATACAATGGCAACCCAATACGATAGCAGAAAGGCCAAAACAAAATAGTGATCACAGGAATGTTTCCTAATCTCCTAGAAGAACACGAAACCTCATCGAGGCTTATTTGGAAAAAGAGTTACCTCTATTCCGTCTAAATGTGGGTTTCTGTTAAGTATGAACCCGAGGGCCTGGCTTAATCCATTATTAGTACAGTTTCCCACCTGGCCTGTCACATACGATGGTCCTTACTGTCCTACAGTGACCTAAATTATCTGTATTCATACGTGTCCCACAGTACGAAATACAATGTTAATCAAAACTTACTTATGGGAACCAACATGTAGTTTAGACCATACAAAATAACATATGAATGGAAATTAGAGTAGTTGTAATAAACTACAGCCCCTTCTTATTAGTCCCAAACCAGTATCATAAAAGACCTGTTGTAAGTAAACACGACCATCAAACAAACTTTTATCGGGAGCACAGCAGCATCCATAAAAAAACCCTAGGCTTCAAAAATCCAAAATAACGGCTCGTTAATGGTTTGACCATTGCGCAGTCGACAGATAGGCGGCTATGCCCAAGATTGATTATTATATATTATTGTGAAAGCAAAGACAGTTTACAAATCAGCCCAACGGACGTGTTAAAATGAAAAGAGCACAAACATACAACGAAAAAATTATCTCCGAGTTAAGTAGGGCAAATACACAAGCATAGATACCTGGGATTGGCGAATTCATGGAGCTTTCCTCTTGGGGAGAAAATCATAAGTCCAACTTCTGCATCGCAGAGCAACGAGAGCTCGTAAGCTTTCTTCAGCAATCCATTCTTGCGCTTGGAAAATGTAACCTGCCTGCTGGCGGTGTTCTCTATCCTCTTCATCTGGATCTTCCCCCTCCGCATTCTTGTCTGTCTTCTTTCTTTCCCCCCAAAACAATCACAGCTCGGGTATAACAGAACAGAAGAGCTTTTTCAAGGAGATCCAATAATGGCTTATAATGACAACTCAATACAATGGCAACCCAATACGATAGCAGAAAGGCCAAAACAAAATAGTGATCACAGGAATGTTTCCTAATCTCCTAGAAGAACACGAAACCTCATCGAGTTTTATTTGGAAAAAGAGTTACCTCTATTCCGTCTAAATGTGGGTTTCTGTTAAGTATGAACCCGAGGGCCTGGCTTACTCAGTTTCCCACCTGGCCTGTCACATACGATGGTCCTTACTGTCCTACAGTGACCTAAATTATCTGTATTCATACGTGTCCCACAGTACGAAATACAATGTTAATCAAAACTTACTTATGGGATCCAACATGTAATTAAACTCCCTCTGCATTTTCCATTTCGTTCGCGTGACAAAGAGTACGTACTGCTTAAAGTAGGCTAAATATATTCTGTGTTGTGTACGGTTGACAATTTACTTGATTTTTTGGGGAGGTTGGCGCCCTCCAACATGGTTGCAATTAGAAGGAAGCTGCTCCAGAGAACTCTCGATTTATATGACTGGATTATTTGCAGAGGTTGGCGCTTAGTAGGCGCCCTCTAGGGGCTAACATAGTTGCAATTAGAAGAAAGCGGCTCCACAACTCATATTGAAGTTTTTTTCTATGGATTCCCTTCGCACCTAAATAACATTTGCTTGGTTTTGATATTTTTGCCAGAAATATGGATTCCCTTCGCACCTAAATAACATTTATTTAGTTTTTGATATGTTTTTGAAAATGTTGTGGAAAATTTATGAGATGTTTTTTCATGTGTGTACACTATTTAGTAAATCAATAATTTTAATTAAAAATATTTTTAAAAAATTATATTAATAAAAAATAAATTAAATATGGAACAATATTCAATTAAATTATAATAACAATCTATATATACAATATAAATAATTAAATTATCCAAAGGAGAGTCACATATAGAATACTCTTGTTTGTGATTGATACATAAATCAACTGTGTGTATGGTTTGAAGTTAAAATGAATTGAATATTTTATAGTCGAAAAAATACAACCAGCTCATTTATATAGTGTATATGATTAACATATGATACTTCACTCTATCAATTACTTATTTTGCACTTTCACTCTATTATTGGAAAATCATCTTAATATTTCAATATCGTAATTGATGACACTGGAACGTTTATTTGTATGTTGTTTTACATAGATCAGTGAACTCCAATACCAATAATAATTACATAAACTTTGAAAACAACGTGATAAAGAATTAGAATAACAAAGTATTTTTTTGAAAATGGATTTATAAACATAATCATAGGAAAAAAAAAAAATTATAATTAAGGATAGTGATAGTAATATAAAAAACTTATAATTAAGGATAGTGATAGTAATATGTATATCTATATGATAATTTTTTTCAATATATTTTATTTTATTTTTATAAAAAAGAGTTAGGTTTTACCAATCATATAGGACTCAAGAGATATATTTAAAAGATATTTTCCATTTAGATAAATCTAAATTCAAAAATGTATTTTTTTTTAATTTCAATAAGAAGCAAAATATGAATTGTAGCAAATTTAAAGAAAATGAGAAAATGAAATACCTACATATGAATAAGATAATAATATTTAAAATTGAATAAGGTAATAAAAAGATTAGAAAATAATTCATTTATAACTTTGCAATCAAACATAATAATTAAATGACAAATGAAGATCTCTAGATTTTTGGATGTGGATATCAAAATGCAAATCTATACCATGATACAAATACAAATTAAATTGTAATTTAAAAAGCTACACAAAAATAGTTAATTATGTGTGTATTGTTAAAAATATAATGAATGATGTAGAAGCAACTATGATTGTAGAGTAGCATTTAGTAACCTCAATATCATGGTCATAATGATGCATTGCATTGCATGTTCAAATATGGATGTTGATCTTGAGTAGTTGAATAAGTCATTGCAAATGCAAAAAAATAAGGTAATTCAATGTTTGTTAGACGTGAATAGAGGTGTCATGGATGTGAATAGGGGTGTCACCTATAGAAATACTCAATTGTATTAAGAAATCCATGCAATACTAACTTATCATTGATTATTTCGATATCAAAAATCAATAAAAAATAGTAAGCAAGTTGATTGAAATAAAAGGTATTCAAAAATTGTATGAAATATTAAAAAAAATAATGGATTTTAGAACTTGTATTTTTTTTAGATCATTGTAGTATAAAAAATTCATGTTTATTACAATTGACAAATAATTTATGTAAATATATAAGAATATATATTGAATAATAGATAATTTCTTAAATGATGATTACAATGAGTCTTGTGATAGTGTATTGGATTATTTGACTATCAGAGGTACCAAGTGTGTTTTTTAACTTTTCATTAATCTATTTAGTATTTATTATTATTATTATTATTATTAAATTTCCACCCCCTAAGGAATGTTTTATCCTCAAAGCATAATAAATTGGATTCTCTCTAGTTGAGCATGTTTCCTTGGTGGCATCGTCATTGTCTTTGTTTGGTTATAAGGGCTTGACATTGTTCTTGATATAAGTGTTGGAGAAGTCCCATTGTATTGTTTGCATCGTATTTTGAAGTATTTTGACCTTGTTGTTTAACATAAAACTTTGATTCTTCTTGATAACATATTTTCCTTGCTTCTATTGATGTATGTCCATGTATGTCTCTCGTGATATTTTCATTAGTTGTAGTTCATTCTTATTGAGAGTGGATCCTTTAACACCATATAATTTATAATGTTAACCTTGCCAATTAAACTCTCTGAAACGTTCTTCAATGATGGTGGTATAAGTCCCCAACGACATCAACCATTATGCACCAAGAACCATATCCATCTCATGAAGTGGTGGAGAATAAAATCCTATTTATAGTTGTAGTTCTTGTATTAGAATTGAGATTTTCTGGCATTGTCCTACTCCTTAGCCTTTTGTTCATCAACATAACTGTGATGTCCCAGGTGTGATACATAAAAAGGTTTAGTTTTTTAGCTATATTGTTGTTTATACAATTATGAGTACTTTCATAATCTACTAATATTGTTATGTTTCTATTTTTTATGATTCCTTTGAGCTTTAGTGTCTTAGGTTGTGATTCCTTGGTCTTGGTGGGAAGTGGAATTATAGGTTTTCCTTTCTCTTTTCTTGGAACATGGATCTTATCAACCTTTATGAGATGAGGAAAAAAGATGTTTTGTAGTTAGTTCTTACATTGAGTCCTTTTGAGACACATCATGTACATGCCCTACTCGATAGTGTGCATGAGATTGATGCTAGTGATACTTTTGTCGGTGATTTGTCACAGTCAAAATTTGAGTTGTATGCCATAATGATTTCATTTTATGGGTTTGAGACTTTTATGTACTTCCCATCCACTATTATATAGTAGCACACATGTCTTCACATCTATGCCCTAGAGTCCAATATTTACCGCATTTGCAACAATTGTTTTCTTTTCTTTTCTTTTCTCCTTTTCTAAGTGGTGATATTTAGTAGTGTTGTAATCACTTGATTCATTGTAATTGGTTGTCTTCTTTAGGAGTTTGAAAGATACCTCTCATTGAGTATTGAGATTTCTTTCGATTATCTTCGCCATGCTTCTGGCTTCAATCAAATTCTTAGGTCTTGATAGTCTCAGTTCATTGTGGTTGATGGATTTTAATCCTAAAATATACAATTTTATCAGTTGATCCTTTGTGAGGTATGTAAATCTAGTACCTGGGACTTCCCATTCATGGTTATATTCATTAACTATACTTGTTTGTTCTAAATGAGTGAACTTGGTAAAGGTGTCATCTTCTTCATTGTCAGGAAATATCTTAAGAAGATCTTCTATGAACATCTACTAGTGAGCAAATAAACCACTAGTTTTCTTTGACTTCTAGGTGAACCAATCATAGGCATCACCTTCTATGTATAAGGATGTCATTGATACTTTTTCTAGTTTTTTAGTAGGTGGGTTCATAGTGAAAATACCTTCAATTTTATTAACCCAAATGTTATATTTTTTGTCATCTACTCCATCATATTTAGGTATATCGATTTTGACTTTATTTAGGCCACCCATCCTATCTTGATATCTTTGGTTATTGGAATTTAATGAATTTGGACTTGGTGGTGGTCTATGGTGGACCAAGGGTTGTGAAAATAATGCATCTACCCTTTTGGTTAGTTGGTCAATTCTTCCACTATGATCATTAAGTATTTTCAAGGATGTTTCATCTTTGTCATTATTGTTTATTCTTACTAGGGCTTTCCATCATTTCTCGAAATCCTCCATCAACTCATTGATTCTCTCCCCGACCTTATCGATTTTTCCCCCAACCCTTATGGTTATTTTACAACATTATTGAGGTGGTACCTTAAGCTATTGACTTCATCTCTACATCAGTTAACATATGCATGTAATTCATCGTTACTTACCATCTTTGATCCGGATTATTTTTGGCATGAAATGAGAGCGGAGATATAATAAATAAATGCACAGAGATATTGCAGATATTCAATAATATAATAGAAATGTATCAGAGATGCAACCATAAACATAGATATACAGTAATACATGATTTCTATTATTTAGAGAAATGTACAGAGACTATAAAAATACAGAGTGAAAGACTCGCTAGAATGGTGGTAGCTTATCTCTGAGAAGAGATGTGACGGCTACTCACATTCGCAAGAAGATGATTACAATGAGTCTCCGAAGACCCTTTTACAATAAACAGGAATGCAAAAAGTCGTAGACATCCAAAAACCTAACCCTAGGAGATGAAGCACCAAAATTCATGCGGGCCCCGTTCGGGTAAGTGAGTACATCAACTTCCCGGGGTTGTAACTTTTGCATATGATCTTCGTTTTAGGCGTGTGATAGCTCGTTGGAAAGGTATCGTCGAGGAGATTCATTTTGGGGGCTCAATCATGCCTTCGGCTATCATTGAGAACCTAAATCTTGAAAACCCTTCATTTAGGCCCTCAAAATGGCCACGGAAGTTAAAACCTGCTAAAAATAGTAAATTGCCAAAATTGCCAGAAAACAATTTTGAGCCAGTTGGAAAAGGCGGGTGGCCACGGATATTCACCTGGATCAATCTTGCAATTGGTATTTTCCTTTGCAAACTCCATTCTTAAATCTTATATTTCATTATATAACGTTTTTATTAGGTGACTTTAGAAGCCAAGGTGGGCACTTTAATAAAGTGACTTTATAACCCATGCCTACCTTACCATATAACTTCTAAGGTAAAAAAATTTAAAAATATTTAGTGGGGTGCAACCTTAGGAAAAACCCGTACAAAACAATCACATGTCAGTTAAAAGGTGGTTGTGTATGGTGAGAGGAAATGACAACAGTATAGAAAACAATGTTGGTATGGTGTCACATGTATGTAATTGGATGTGTACAATGAATGATGTATATAATTAAAATAGATTGCAAGGATAACTTTTCATAGTGTACAAATGGATAGATTAGGAGATGAGTACAAAATGGAATTGACAACAACATACAAGAAGAACCAATGTCTAAGACACATGGAACATATACAATTGTTGGTGTATGGACATCCATATGAAATTTATTGACAACAACAACTATACAGGACTAATGTGGCAATGTATGATATCACGGAGCTATAATTGTATGCAAAACAACAATTTCATGGTTATGCAAAATTAACGCAGATTTGGCTAAATAAATGGGTCTTATACCAAATGTAGTAAACATAATTCCTATTTCTTACTATTGATAGAATATTTCTACAAATATATAAGAATATATATTGAATAATGGATAATCGATAAGACGATGATTACAATGAGCCTCATGATGGTGTACTTACATCCATTGATTGGTCACGAGGTAAGAAGAGTGTCTTTTGATTTTTCATTAATCTCCTTATTATTATTTGGTATTTAGTATTATTATTATTAAAACTAATGAGTAATTTACATAGTAGTTGTCAACGATAAAATATTAAAAGCATGTATGAATAGAAAGAGTAAATATAGAAATGTTAGAATAATGAAAACTTATAGGTTACGAGGGAAATTTTATTGGACTAAGCATATAGGTAAATGGATACTGATGCAGGGGGATTTTCCCTCCCAAAACAACCTTGTTGATTATGACTAGGGGTCTTTGATTTTACTAAGGGAGTGGGTTCCCTAATTTAAACTTATTGTAATTTGCTATATTCTAGAAGCCTTGTGTGAGAGAGATTGTTGAGAATGAAATGTAGTCGAATCTGCCTTTACTAGTAGAGTTTGAGAATTTGTAATATTTAGAGAGGTCTTAGGGGGATTTATAGATCTCTTGAGAATTTTATGGATCTAAAAGATCCTATGAGTTGTCAAAGTGAGGATTTTTTGGATCTCAACTAATTCACATTTCATCCCTATATTGTATATTTTTTAAACCTACGGGCATTGAGGGAATCAGATTGGTGTTCGAGTGAGTTAGAGACGTAGAGAGATAGAGTGTGAGTAGAAGGCCAATTATGGCTAAAAGGATGAACATAGGCCAACTGAATGCAAATCAAGTGTGACATCCTCAAATATTAAACATTTTATTTTAATGTTGTTGTTTTAAAAATAAATTTCCATTTATGGAAATTCGTATTGGAAATTATTAAGGTATGTAATTACTATTTTTGTGATTTTTAAGCAAGAGTTTGACTTTCCAATTGTCCTCTTGTGATGGACCAATGTATGAGACATATATTTTTAATAAATTAAATGCTGGAAACATGTGGAACAACCAGGTTAAAAGTAGTTGACTATGACTCCATGAGTTGGGAACATGTTTGAGTTAACTCAAAGTTTAATTTTACAAGTGTCAGATGTTGAGTTTTGTCACTGGAAGCCCCTAAAAACTAGGGATTTGTAAAGCTGGGAATTTCCAAAGGAGGGAAATGGATGGAAAAGTCCTAGGAAATGAAAAAGTGAGATATATACAACATATGCGGGAGGGAGGATGCTTCTTAGTATGTGGTGAGAATGAACATTTTTTGTGGAAGCACAATGGTGTTAGGCAAATGATTTTTGAACTGTATAGAATGGAAATGGCTAAGGAGTGAAGATCAGTTTGCCCTTATGGAGTCATGGTCAAGCTAGGGGGTGATCAAGACAAGTAATCTTGGTTGTTCTACATCTACGGTTGGGTGGAACGTGGATGTTGCATTTGTTTCCATCCTAACTGTTACAAATATGTATCTTTATTTTAATACTCTTTACTCATATTGGTTTATTGAATTGCTTATAGCTACATGCTATGATTTGTATAGATGAATCTTATTATTCTTGTTGGGTTTATTGATTTCATGTATCTACATAAGTAAAACATTAGGAAATGAATTGTATATCAATGCAAATTAACAATGTTAAGATACATAAATGTCTTGGAACCTGATAACCCTATTTATTTATTTAAGGGTTTTGTTACACATAGGTATTTTATACCAGATATATTCTTGTTGTTTAATGAATTCTTTTGATCACCATAGAAATAATTGATTATACAAATTATCCATTTTGGAATCTAAAACGATTCTTCTCCTAGCTTTTGATAGGTGTTGCCAAGGTTATTAATCTTACGATTTTCCTAAGATAAAATACATATGAAATCCATATTCGAGTAAGAGGATGCATTATAGGATAATGATATATATTTATATACATGATATCAGTATGTAATGTATGAAATGTCACGCTCTAGAAACAAATTTTGCAGAATGTGTGTGTGTGTGTGTGTGTAGGTGTAGGTGTAGGTGTACAGGCCACAAATATATGGTGAATGTGGACATAAAATCTTCCAAAGAAGTAAAATCATCACACAGAGATTTAGATACACATCAGAGTAATTTCTGATAAATAAAGATTCAATCAAATTAGTGTCAACAAAAACATTTGTTGAGAAACATGAGTTAATACAAGTCAATTTTCCAATGTTCTCTTTGAATAAGAAAACCTAGGTAAGAGATCCACAAATGGAACCCGAGAACTTTTTATGAGGAATAAATATTCCTTTTGAAACCGTGACAGCATGAGTTCAACCTGCAAAATCCTTGAAACGAGGAAGAGTATTAGTTAGATATATTGTTATATTGTGCTTCAGAAAAATCCTTGAAAGAAGTAAAATGAGAAAATAAAAATAAAGAGATCGTCAAATGAAATTTATCTCTAGTGTAGTTTTAGGATGGACTTATGAAGGGAAGAGTTATGCTTTCACGAGTCCACAACTACGAACATCAACGAGTCTGAAAGGATGAAAATTGCTAAGTATGGGAAAGTCTTAGGACAGACTTATACGAGTCTGCAAGTCTGAAATTCCATGAGTCAGAAAGGATGAAAATGGTTAAGTATGGGAAACTCTTAGGAAGAAGTTATAAGAGACCGCAAATGTGAAATCAAGTGAGTCCCAAAGGATGAAAATGGTTAAGTATGGGAAACTCTTAGGACAGTCTTATACGAGTCCGCAAGTCCGAAATTCGATAAGTCTGAAAAGATAAAAATGGCTAAGTATGGGGAACTCTTAGGATGAACTTATGAAGGGAAGAGTTATGCTTCCACGAGTCTGCAAGTCCAGAAGGATGAAAATTGTTAAGTATTAAAATTCTTCGGACAAATTTATAAAAAGGGTTACGGGGACAACAATAACAAATGAGAAAAGGGGCAATGAACAAAAATATCAATAAGGAATTAAACTGCCATCTATTTGATACAATTTTCACCGCCAAAGTAACTCGTACTCAAATATTGTGTGATTTGCGTACAATCAGTGAATGTACTACCACAAAACTCTTTTTTTTTTTTTGCTACATGTGAGTCGCATTAGTACTGGCCATAATACACAGTCCTGCACTTAGACACAATGATGATAACATTAGAATTAGCTATGAAATTATAATTATCTGTGCACATACGGTGAGAGGATAACATATAATAGTGGCTTACTTTTGTCTTGTGGGATCATCACAGTTTCCCCACACTTCTAGAAATATGATGACATCCATGTAAGATTTAGCAAACAACATTGTCGAGTAAGGTTCCCAAGCTCTCCCTCGATTCATTAATCCATTCCCTATCAACTTGCATTGCAGAAACACAAAGCCCGAGTCTTCAAAAGGAGAGGATCCCTTATTAGCTAAAATGTGTCATTTTTTAATGGGATGGCATGGTGTAAAAAATTATTAAAAAACCTCGTAGAGTGTTATTTCAAAACAACAGAGAAACCACAGATGTAGCGCCAAGAAATCGCATAACCTTTCACTGCATCAATGGAGAACTAACACTAAACACGAAGAAAACAAAGGCGTTCTTTCAAAAAGAAGAAAATAAAAGAATAATCGTAACATCCCGATCTACCGAGCACACTTTTATTGACTTATTCTTTGAGGACACTTGCGTGCAAGTGATCCGATTATGGTACATTGTGATTACGTTTCGATTATGAATTATACATGATGATGATGATGTGTTGTGATTTATTGTTATTTGATAAATATGTATTGGCATATGATATTAACATGTTTTCCTGAGTGTGCATGACACATGACAGATTATGGATGTTGATGGCATCAATGGACTTCCTTGGACTCTGGATCGAGTCAAGGAGTGAATTGTATTTTGATTGAGTATTTCATTTACGCACTTGTGACATATGATTGATTGCAATATGATTTTGTATGTGGATTATTGACACGAGTTTTATCAGTGGATGCAGGCTTGATGATGCTTGCTAATCCGACTCACATAAGGAGTAGAGGGGCCATATGTTGGAGATACTTCACACACACCTAGGATTTTTTTTCCTAAGGTTTTCCCTATGTTTATTAGTCATCATTCAATCTCCTATATTTTAGGGAGAATATTCCTCTAGGAGAATATTCTCTTTAGTTCACACTTTAGTTTGATCAGTTGAGTGGAGTCTATATGCCACATTGGGATTATCACCATGCAACTTTGGGATCATCACCAACTAATGCGCATTGTCCTTGGGATCATCACTAGACTAACGCATTACTCATGATTCCCTGATCTCCTCCTCACTTCACTCTGTTTCAGTCAATTAAATGAAGGCTGATAGACTAGTTAACTCAAAGTAGGTGGCAGTTCACTCTTGTAACTACCCGAGAGACTAGACTAGGTGGCAATTTACTCCCGTAACTGTTGGTGTGTGTCCAAATCACTCTAGACTACAAATATGGCGCATTGGCTTCTCCTCCAGTGCACATTAGTTGAGTTATACAGATTATATCATGACTAAATTATCATTCATTCATTTGGTTAATGAGAATTCTTCCATTCTTTCTCTCATGCTTCTCTTTTCTCATATTTTCTCTGAAACTATGTATGTCAATTCCTAGCTAGATCTATTTTGTGTAGGTTCAACACATTTATAGCATACACTGGAACTAGACTTTGAGGGAGTGGTGTGGCAACATCCCTGTCACAACCTACTAGCACTCTCGTCATGGATTGAATGGTAGGTTAATGATTACCTAGGTCGAGAGGCCCACAATGTCGTGAGGGCGAGAGATAGTCGCTCATGAATATTCTAAGGGGTGTGCAATAAGGTGGAGTCCTTATTCATTATAATCCCTTAGTCTCTCACAAGGTTGACCGAGTGAAGTGTTGACTCCAAGGGCCAAACAAACTTCCAAAACCAATCAAAAGTGAGTGGCACCCTTGGAGCACGGAGGTACGCCTGAAAGGCACGTCGCATAATTAAGAACCTGAGTCAATAAATCTAGGTTGCTTAGAAAACATTGAATTTATTAGACCTTGTCGGATTTAAAATTATTAATTAAACAGTGAATCTATTAATTATAAATCCAAATAAAAGACTAGCCTAATTCTAAGACTAAGTCTAAGTCTAAATTTAATTAAAGGACTAAATGAATTATGACATGAGTTAAAAGATTAGAGAATAATCAAACTCTAGGAAAAAGGGGAAGAAAATCTAAAGATTGGGTAAATTGCACATGTGTGCATGAAATTAATAAAAGGGATTTTTAAAATAAAAAGAAATAAATTTGAGAGAATAGGTGTACACATAGAATAGTATCTAGACTCAAGGTACGAATAGTCTAACTAGAAGAAGTCTCCTAATCCAACTCTAACTAAGATCTAGTTAGGAGACATAGAATTTGCATGTAACTTACCCCAAATTTCACTAAAAATTAAAAAAAATTGATGAGGGGAATAACAACTAGAAATTATCGAAATTGTTGTGACATACGAAATAATCCTTATAAATTTACGTAATTGTTTATGGGCATAAAAGTGTTACTCTACTACATTAACATCATGTATGAGGTTTAGTAACCAATGATAACTTATTGTTATTATTCATGAAAACATGCCATAGTCATCTCATTGCATTTATTCGAAATCTATTGTTCTTTCTATTGCATTAAAGTTCTAACTATGATTATTGTTATGAGGGTACTAGGACTATTTAGGTCCAATACAAAGTCTTCCATACAAAACAAGTTGGGGTTTCATCGAACCCATGCTAACCATATTCAATAAAGTTATAACAATATCCCCATCCCACTGTTATAACCTATGTTATGCATAAACATCTATATTACATAAGTCAAGACTCAAATTAAGAACTATGACTATACTATTATAACCACTTTATAACCACTTTAGTTCATAGTCCACGTGCTAGGGTAAAATCCTCCCCCTACTAAGCATGTTCCAAAGTAGGTGAGAGTAACATACAATATGTAATATAGTCTATGTATGAAGTTATACCAGGGCAAGTTATTATTGATCCGGCATAGGGTTACCTTTCCACTCAACAATCAAGCAAGTTTGAAAAAAAAAAAAAGTGGAAGTCGGGTCAGGCCTGAACCTCGTTCAATGTTTGGTCTTGACATTTAAATCTAGGGCAAGTCCATTAGTGGCAGACTGACCAACCTGGTACCCTCTAGGCCTGCCACTGTATTGAACCACACACTGTGACCTCGACACTTCAGACAACCCAAATGGAATGGAGTGGGGTGGGGTACCTGACACTCCTCCATTCACTGAGAATTTCGAGGTTCCATTACTCTTTCGTAACTAATCTATTGAGTCTCGTTTTGATTGGTCATTTATCTGTTTACACTTTTCATCTGGCACTGGAATTCGGCTCTATTATGGAATTCAGCTATATTATGGCACTTGGCTCTATGAAGTATCTCCACAAGCACAGTGAGTAATCTATTACCCTTCTTCGACAATTTTATAAGGGTTCTTCTATTGTTTAGGGTTTTCTTTACAGTGGTGCTCTATGTGAATTCCTTCTTGCAAATGTTAGATTCTGTCCAAGCAACACATGTTTTCTGCAAAACAAGACTCTCGGTATAAAATATACAAGTACCTTGACAATTAGTTTCCTTTGCAAATGTAAATACAGTATGCTTTCCATGGACTATCTCCTCCGTCTAAACAACCTTGCGTTCTCTGTGGAAGTTTCTGTGTATAAAAGAAAGTCTTTGTGAGTCAATTTCTTTATATATATATATATATTTATATTTTCAATGCTTGTTCTCTGTGGAGTACTTCCTTCATCTATGCATTGTGCTTTTCTGTACAATAAGTTTTTAGTAAAATATATTGCGTTCTCTGTGAAGTACTTCTTCCGTCTATGTATCGTGCTTCTCTGTAGCATACGTTTTTGGTAAATTATATTGCTTTCTTTGTTGAATAGTTTATGTGTATAAAAGAAAGTCTTTGTGGGTCAATTCCTTTATAAATATATATA
>SNQJ01S0096172.1:35196-51804 GCA_010110895.2 Picea sitchensis
AGTGAGGTATGTAAATTGTTAGTAAATTTTATTTATTGAAATATTGGATTGAATGTGCTAGATTAAGTGAATTTTGAGTGAATTTTAAATTTACTGTTCTGTTCTAAATTAATGGTTGTTATAATTAAATTAGAGCACTACATTCTAAAATTGGTTTGATTTCTTCCCTTAGGAGGTTAGTTACCTCTACAACATAAATTTGGCAACCTTTGTTCATACATTTCTTAAACTGCATGGCTGATATTTGCCTAACCGAAACTAGTTTTATGATCCCTTGTACCTTCCTAACTATGTTGTTTTCATCTCTGTACACAAATGACTTTTCATAAAAGTTTAATATCACTTTATGTTTCTCTAACCCGTCCATTTCAATGATTAAATCGTAAGATACCAAATGTAATATGTTCATATTTAACTTTGTACTTTGACCATCTATGCTTAGTTCACAATCAGAAATAAAATCTGTTACTTTTCTTTTGGTCCCTGTTGCTAATTGCACTAATGAGGACTTAACATGCTTTACTTTCTTTAGCTTGTTCAATTCAACTAAAGAAGGAGTAATATAACTCAGACTAGCTCATGGGTCAATTAGTATAGATACTTTGTGGGAATGAATTTTACCTTCAACTTCCACAATAGTGGATTGATGATTTGTTTGTCTGCGATCCAGAGCTGCATTGATTTTATGCACGCTTCTACCAACATATCTGACCGTTGAAGCCTCTTGTAGGTTATGGACTAAAGTTCTTGCTATGGGATTTAAGCGTGGACAATTTCTCCTCAAGTGAGGTTCTCCAGATTCCCAACACTTCAATGGTTCTCTGGGACTATCCCCAACCTTTTTGACTCCCAGGTTAGATGTTCTATTTCCCTCTTGGGTATTTTTTGTATTTGAATGGTAATCTTTCTTTTGAAAACCTTTTGCCATATTATGGAAAGGGACTAGTTGGAAGCCTTTCTTATGTTGATTCAATCTGTCTTGTTTCTTGTCTTTCCATGCTTTGGGAATTTTAGATCTTTGTTTGTACTGATCATAGCACATCCGAGCCTTTATAAACACTTCATTTAAAGAATTGGGATTGCCAAATTCAATTATGTCCTTGTACGATTGTAGTAGACAACTCAAGAACCTTTGTATATTCACCTTGTCTTCTTTGATGTATGGTACAAAACTCAACAGATCTAGAAATTTATTTATCAGATTGTCCATGGCCATTTGTCCTAGTCACAGTTCGTAGAATTCCTTAGTTTTTATTTCATAATAACTTTCTGATAAGTATTGCTTCTTGAAATACTTTTTAAAATCAGACCATTCCATTTGTTTTTCTTTCAATCCCTTGGCTAATTTCAGGTCTTGCCACCATATAATATATTTTCCTTTTAAGTTGTAAATGGTCATTCTGACTTTCATATTACTAGATTAGTTATAAATCTAGAAGTATTTCTTTATATCTAGTAAGAATGCTTCATCCTCCTCCCCAATCTTTGATTCTCCATCAAAGGTGGAAGGTTTTATTTTCTTGAATTCACCTTTCAGGTGATCCATTTTTTTTTCTTTTCCTTCGTGTAGATGTTTTGTTTTATGTCATGTGTGTGTCTTCGGAAGAACTATTGTAATGTACCCCAAATTTACCCATTTAAAAAAAATAAAAATTAGGGTCATTAGAATTATTCAAACGCTTCCAATACCTCTCAACTATTTCTTAACTATAACTATAAGGTGATTTTATTACTTCTTTTACTTTCCACCATTTACACTTACCATTTTCCTTGAACAAATGTAAATGAAAGACTCTATCTCAATCCTATTCTCAAGGAAGGTGGAATGCAGCTTAATTACTTAAACAAATATATATATATATTCACCATAGAAATTTCATTCTAATCGTGCAAATTATAGGCATACTATGGAGACACATCAATGCATATGACGACCCTAGTCTGAATGTATTGATTAATCCCTCGGTCCTATGTGAGAGGTATTTATTGAACGTGTTATTACTAACACGACATGCAGTACGTGAAAGTGTTAAAACTCAAAAAAGTTGTAACTAGACGATCGATACATGCTTCTCGTTCCTGGTTATTCACCACTCTCATTAAACTAACTGTGGCACAAGGGCTAACAAATCCGACAGTAAGAGTAGAACTCTAACTAAACTGGAAGAAAATGCTAAGTTATAACCTAACTAACTGTCATTACAATTGCCATAAGTCTTATGCGAGGTCAACATAGATACGACTGCCATGGTTTAAATGAACCCTGTCAAAGACATTTACAGCATTCTGTAACGCACTTCCTTGGGACCATCTCTTGTTTATTGTACCTATTATAATTCTTCCACCTTTCCCTAATCACATGGCCTAGGTACAACTTGTCACTAATGCCATTGAACTATTTGACGGAGGGTTTCCTAAGGCTATTATTTCACTCTTCACCTTGGCTCTGTGTATTTTGAAAAACACGTTACAATGTTAACCCTATTACTATTCTTCTCGATGGCATGGCAAACGTCTGTGAAGTTGGGCTCACTCTGGCGAAGGTAAGCGTTTGGAGGACCACACTAGTCGGACACCACCTTAAGTGAGGTAAAGACCTTTTGGTAATTTGTATCCGAACTCTTTGTGTTATGAAAAAGGTTATTGTGTGCATCAGTCCCTTTGAGAGTTTTCTATTAGTGTTACTGACTTGTCTTTCGTGGTCTAGTATAGAGTTTTAGGAATTGGAATTATACCCAACAATGCTTAAGGTTTTTCTGTGGCTTCACCCTTACCTTCTCTATCAGTTTTTCTAGGAACCCTTGTGCTCTGCAACAAATGTTTCATTTGTGTAAAACCCATAGACAATTCTGGGTTGAAAGTGTCAAAGGGAGAAAGAATTTCCACGTCAATAGTTCGGTCATAAGTGTAATGACGGATTTCCTATAAATCTTGATTGCTTGTTCTTTATTCTTAGTGTTTACGCACCCCGATATAGATGTGAGTCCTTTATTTGACCTTTCGGAGATTCCGCTGCTTTGGCATAACTCCTTATCTGTTCGTGGTTTGATTGTATACTTTTTGGATTTTATTGGGTTGTCTACCCTAGTTAGGAACTGGGGTTTCATCTGTGTGGAAGGGCATTTCCCTTATGTGGCCTAAATTTATGATTTTCGTGCCTTTGAGTTTTTCAATTACAGTTTCAAAGATATCATGTAGATTTTTATTTTGTTTGATTTAGTCTCCTGATTCTTCAATCTATTAATTTCCTCAGGGTAGATATAAGAGTGCTTTCCAAGGTTCCGATTCATTTTAGAGGTGGCACGTCACGTTTTTTTTTTTTTGTAACCCTGCCCATTGTAAGAATAGAGTGTTTTCTTGCTTAAGTATATGCCGGTAACACTCAGCCTGTAACATTCTCATCGTATTCCAAACAATTACGCGGTAAAAGGGTTTAAGAATCGTGAGACAGTTCTCTGCGGATATAATGAGTTTTGTAATCGCCTTACCCCCGATACGTTTAAATGAATCATCCCCTCCAGATCTGTAAGTATGGTTTTAACAAAAGTTACTCTACTTACTCTACAATGCATTTATACAAGTACGAATATAGTTTAAGACTCTCATCATGTATCTTTATTTCAGAGCCTTGGACATAACCAAGGAATTAACCACGCCTATTGTCCTGCAGATTTGGATGTCTATCTGTTTTATTTTATTTAATTCACATCAAGGAAAGAAACTCTAATTTTTCCAGGACTTTGCAATTGCATTTTATTTATTTTCAAAGGTGGTTTTAATTAATTATAAGAATACAATCGTAACCTTATTCCATGATCCAGTTGGGTAACCCTATAGATCACGTTTTATAATGTACATTCTTTATTATTATTGTTTTTACTATGCTGCTTATTTACTCTCTTTCCAGAATAATTGATTAAAGTTTGATTACAAAAATCTAATGATGGGACAACTGTTTAATTGCGAGGGTACCCATCAGACAATCCTTGGCCCACTCCATCCCTTCGGGTCTATGGATGACTTTCCCATTGATGCAAAAAGGAAAGATGACATTCGCTCCCAGAACCTCAAGCTAAGTATAGTCTATATATTCATATGCATTGTTTCTTTTTATAAACATTTTACCCCGGTAATTATTCTACATTCAGTATTTGAAATTTTGTTTACTTCCAACTTAATACTAATTATATTTTTCTTGGTCTCCTTACAGTACTGTGCGCATTAGAAGTCTCTGGATTCCAGGACAACGTCTTGTGCAAAAGATACTCGGGTTCCATTTTACAACGCTCTTAAAAAAATATTAACCCAGGTTCTATCGAATGAAACAGTTTTGTCCTAGAATACAGTTATCGTGGGAATTTATACTAGACTCCTATAATAGATGGTTATTTGTATATTCAGTTTTTAAAGAAAATACATAGGGGACACCCCATACTGAAATAAGATTTCGCTATTTGAGATTTATAAACGCAGTGTTATGTAGAGTTGAAGACTCTTTTAAGTATTGGTCCGACTCTACAATATGAACCATGTTTTATGTATTTACAATACCAAACCTCAGCCTCTACGTTATTGTAATGAAACAACACTGTAACTATTTATTCCAATTATATGGTTAGTTTACATGGAAAAAAATCGAATTTCAAGTTATGCAAAAATCAATAATTAGTTTCTATGTATTAGATATTTTATAATTCAAAAACTCTGTGTTTGGTAACAACATGTATTCATATATGAAATTCTATTTTATATTCCTTCTGGGTCTACTTTGGTATATGTAAAAATCGAACGTCCCCTAGTTATTTAGATAGTTTTGCATATCTTAGTCCATAGAAATATGCATACACATACATGCTTATATATTTCCATAATTATGTCTAGCATTTCACAGTTTAAAATTACTTAAATCTTATCGAGTATAAGTATGTGTTCACGTGCCTGGTAGAGGTTAAAATAACCTTGTAATGATTCTATTTTATTTAACTTACATGTATATTCTATGTACCTACCATAACTAACACACCACAACTTTCATGACGTTATTCATAAAAAAATAATTTGCATCTACAGTAGCTAACACATAGTAGATTTATTACTTTATGCATTAACAAAATCAAATTGTACCTACAATAGCCAACATATGCAGTGGCTCTCCAATTCTATTAGACATAAAATACCAAGACATCCACCCACGAAAAAAGTATACTACCAACTATTTAATCAACATAAATTCAACCAGAGAAGATTAAAGGAAAATATATGAACCAAACGTTGAAACAACAAATGGAGCAGCCAAGTTCCACCCAACCATAGAACAGAGAAACCAATCTACTTGCTCTGTTCACCCCCTAGCCTAACCATGAACCCATGAGGGAAAACTCCAGAGCTCCTCCTTAACTATAGTCCTTCTTCAATTACAAAAAACTTCTCCTTACCTCACACTCATAAATCAATGCTTATAACAACAAGTGATACTATTTTCCCTAACATACTAGGTAAGGTCCTGCCTCCTCCCATATGCTATATATGCCAAAAGCATTTGTGCCTAGGTATTTTCACCTTGGGAATTTTCACATCTTTACAAATCCTTGATTTTTAGAGGCTGCCAATGGCCAAATTCCTAATTCGCCACTTGTAGAATTCAACCTTGAGGTAGTTCAAACATGTTCCCCACTCATGGAGTCATGGTGAGTTGATTTCAAACTAGTTGTTCCATTTGTCTCTCAGCAATAAATATAAAAATATGTGTTTCTTGCAAGTGTCATAGTCAAAGATTTGGTTGAGTCAAATCAAATCTTTGCCCAACAGTCATAATAATAATTACAATTAACTAAATTCCAAAATTCGGAATTGCCATAAATGGCAATAATTTTCCAATTTCGAATTTACCAAAAATGGAAATTCCAAAGTATTTTCAGACATAATAATAATTTATTTTTTGGGGATATTACATCCTTTCCCCCTTCTATACAACACTATCCTCGGTGTTCATTCCTTCCTTGGAACAAGGTTGGATAAGATTTCCTCAAATCTTCCTCCAATTCCCAAGTGGCCTCCTCAGGACTAAAGTGCTTCCATTGCACTTTTACCTGGGCGACAACTCTATTTCGTAGTGTTATTTCTCTCCTATCCAGAATGCGTAGAGGTTCCGCTTAAAACTTGCCTTCTGGTTCCACTTGCACCACGTTCCAATCAATCATGTGAGTAGGATCATAAACATAATTCTTTAACAAAGAAACATGAAATACAATATGAATTTTCAGATTTGCAGGAAGTGCAAGTTGGTATGCCATTGGTCAAATTTGAACTAAGATCTCGAAAGGGCCAAAACACCTGGGTTCCAACTTCGAGCAATTTCCTAGTTTTAAGGAACTTCTTCTTGCTCTAACTTTTAAATATACGTGTCTCAAACTTGAAATTCCTGGTGTCTTCTTTTCAGATCTGCGTAACTTTTTTGTTTGTCCTATGCCTCCTTTAAATTCTACTGTACTTTTCTTACCATATTCTCCATTTCCTAGAGAATTTCGGCTCCGACCATGATTCTGTCAACTGGGTTGTCCCAACTAATTGGAGTTGTACACTTTTCGTCGTATAGTACTTCGAAGGGGCTCATCTTAGTCAATGCCTGGTAACCATTATTGTATGCAAACTTTACCAAGTGCAGTTAGTTTTCCCACTTACTTGGTTTCGTCCTTACATACATTCATAGCATATCCTCCATGATTTGGTTTGTTTGTTCAGTTTGCCCATCCGTTTGTGGATGGTAGCTTGTACTGAAATTCAACTTAGTATTTAACCCTGCAAACAATTCTTTCCAAAATGTAGATGTGAATTTTATGTCTCTATCCGAAATCAACATTTTAGGAATACGATGCAGTCTAAAAATTTCTTTCATGAATATTTTAGCGATGTTAATGGCTTTAAAAGTAGACTTTACATGAATAAAGTGTGAAGACTTGATAATATTATCAATTACTAACATAATTGAATCATGTTGTTTTTGAGTTCTAAGCAAACCTGTGATAAACTCCAGTGATATAGTCTCTCATTTCCATTCTGGTACAAGTAGAGGTTGCAACAGACCGGCTAGGTGTTGGTGTTCAACCTTCACCTACTGACAATCTTGGCACTTAGACAAGTATTCTACTGTATCGCTCTTCATATTAGGCCAATAAAATAACTTCCTTAGTACTATCACTGTTTTCTGGTATCCTAGATGACCAAAATATGGTTTCTTGTGTACTTCGTCCAAAATTGTTAGTTTTAATTCAACAAAATCTGGTATGTATAATCTGTTTTTAAATCTTAGTAGACCATTTCTGTCCAAACTCAGATCTGTCTTGTCTAAATTTTTTGCGTTATTTTGTAAATCTGCCATTGTTTTAATATATTTTTCATCATTATTACTTGTGGCCTTTATCCTTTGCTCAATGCCACTTTCTACCCTGCTAAGGTTTATCTCAAACAACCCATGAATTCTTCTACTTAAAGCATCTGCCACCTTGTTTTCCTTACCCTTGATGTGTCTTACCTCAAATTCGAAGTTGCTCAAGAAGGCCAACCATCTTACCTTCCTTGCGTTAAGGACTAGTTGACTAAACAATAATTTCACACCACTGTTATCAGTCAACAACATAAATTGTCTGCCCATTATATAGTGTCACCACATCTTTAAAGCATGGATGACATTTGCTAACTCTAAGTCGTGAGTGACGTAGTTTCGTTTGTTCTCTTTTAGTTTTCGGGACTCATAACAAATAGCATGCCCTTCTTGAGTTAGGACACCTCCCAAACCTTCTTTATTCGCATCCACACAGACTGTGAAGTCTTTCTCTGGGTCTGCTACCCTTAAAATGGGTGCGACTGTTAACAATTCCTTTAACTTATTAAAATTGTCCTCGCATTTCTATGACCAGTTAAACTTGGTTCCCTTCTTTTGTAAAGATGTGATAGGGTATGCAATCTTGGAAAATCCCTCTATAAATCTGTGGTAATATCCAGTGATCCCCATAAATGACCAGATGTCTGCTACGTCCTTAGGGATTGACCATTCCACGATGCATCTTATTTTCTATGGGTCGACTGCAATACCTTCTTCAGATATTACATGTCCTAGGTACTATACTTTCTTTTGATAAAAGTCACACTTGTCGAATTTAGCATACAATTTGTGTTTTCTTAAAGTTTGCAGTACTATCCTTAGATGCTCTTCGTGTTCTTCTTCTGTTTTAGAATACACTAGGATATCGTCAATAAATACCAAAACAAACTTATCCAAGTACTGACTGAAAATGTTGTTCATTAAACACATAAATGTTGTTGGTGCATTAGTGAGACCAAACGATATAACAACAAATTTGTAATGTCCATATCTTGTTATGAATGTTGTTTTACTTATGTCCTCGTCTTTTATTCTAACCTGGTGATAACCAGATCTTAAATCCAATTTAGAAAAAATCTTTGCCCCACCTACTTGATCGATCAGATCATTGATTCTAAGTAAGGGGTATTTGTTCTTAACGGTCATTTTGTTTAACTGTTTGTAATCAATGCATAATCTTAGAGTTCCATCTTCATTTTTAACAAAAGGGAATGATGCTCCCCATGACGAGACACTCGGTCTGATATATTCCTTGTCCAATAGTTATGTATTTGAATCTTTAATTCTGTTAATTCGGGTAAACTCATTTGGTAGGGTGCCTTAGATATAGAAGATGAACTAGGAAACATATCGATAAGAAAGTCTATCTCTCTTCTTGGGGGAAGTTTAGGTATTTCATCAACAAACACATCTCTAAAATCATGGAAGACGATAAAATATTCTAGGCTAGGTTTATTTTCTTTTTCCAACAGATTTGTCACTTGGATAACATAAATCTGACAACCTTTTCTCATGCACTTCTTAAATTGAATTATTGAAATTTGCCTAACTGAGACTAGTTTTCGTATGCCTTGTACTGTCCTAACATTGTCATTTTCGTCTTTGTAATTGAGTGATTTTTCATAACAATCTAAAACGGCTTTATGCCTTTCTAACCAATCCATTCCAATAATTATATCATAAGACCCTAACGATAGAATGTTCATATTTATCTTTGTGTTTTGACCACCTAAAATGAACTCACAGTCAGAAATAAAATCAAATACTTTTCTTTTTGTCCTTGTTGTTAGTTGTACTAGCCAAGATTTTTCATGTCTTATTTTCTTAATTTTATTTGAATCCACTACACCAGGAGAGATATAACTCAAGGTATCCCCTGGATCATTTAAAACATAAACATGATTATTGTTAACTTTACCTTCAACTTCCACTACAGTGGATTGGTGATCATCTTGTCGGCCATCCACAACTGCATTGATCCGTTGTAAGTTTATGCCCATGTCTCCCACTATAGAGGCTTCCTGTAGGTTGTGAACCATAGTCCTGAATGCAAAAGTTAATCATGGACAGTTCCTCCTTAAGTGAGGTTCTCCACATTCCCATCATTTTAACGGTTCTCTGGGGTTGTCCCCCAAACTTCGTTGTTCCCAAATTAACTGTTTTACCACCTCCTGGGTTGTTCTGGTTATTGGAGTGAAAATATTTCCTTGGAAAGCTCTTTGCTGCATTCCATAAAGGGGTTGGTTGATATCCCTTCTTCTGCTGGTTCATTCGGTCTTGTTTCTTGTCTTTCCAAGCCTTGGGAAATTTCGAACGTTGTTTGTATTGGTCGTAAAACATTCGGGCCTTCCTGAAAACTTCACTTAAGGACTTGGGGTGGTCGAATTCAATTATTTCCTTATAGGACTGTGGTAAACAACTTAGGAACCATTGGATTTTTACTTTGACCTCCCGAATACAAGGCACGAACCTTAATAATTCTAGGAATTTATTTATCAAGTCATCCATAGTCATTTGACCGAGTCGTAGTTCATAAAACTCTTTGGTTTTTCTTTCATAACTTTCAAATAAATACTGTTTCTTAAAGTATTTATTGAAATCCGACCACTCCATCTAATTTTCCTTTAGGCCCTTTGCGAACTTCAGGTCCTACCACCATATACTTGTTTTTCCTTTCAGGTTATAGATGGCCATTCTGACCTTCATGTTGTTGGAATAGTTGTAGATCTGGAAATAATTTTTAATGTATAATAACCATGCTTCAACTTTCTCCCCTGTCCTAGATTCCCCGTCAAAGGTGGATGGTTTGATTTTCTTAAACTCTCCCTCTATATGGTCCACCTGTTTCCTCTTTCTTCTCGTGGTTTCTTTATCTTATGCTGATGGTGTACCTTCGGAAGAGCTATCCCCTTTTTCTGCTTCAGGACCATAATTCTTGGAAGCCCTTTTACTGACTTCTTCTTCTTGGTTTTTGTCTTTTGGACTCTTATTTGTTACTATTCTTCACAACAATACTTCATTTATTTCTTGTTGTTCTTGTTGTGCCTTTTCCAGTTTCTCATTATCTTCTTTGAAAACTTGTAGTTCCACAATGAGATTTCTCATGGTTTCCAAAACTTCGGTAGGTGAACTTTCTTCACTGTTCTGCATAGGTTCTTCAGAAGGTATTTTCTCAGGATTCTCCTCGAGTCTGATCTCAGCTTCATTCTCTACTGCCATGCTCACAACATAAATACAATGTTTATGTTTGTAACCATAATTGTTTTGTTATTTTTTTCATTAAACAAAAAACATGTGCTAAGAAAACATTTTTGGCCCTGTTTTAAGGTCCAAGTGTTGTAACCTTTTCTCTGATACCATATGTAATGTACCCCAAATTTACCCATTTAAATTTTCTTTTTCATTAGGGTCATTAGAATTATTCAAACGCTTCAGTGCATATAATGACCCTAGTCCGAATGTATTGATTAATCCCTCGGTCATATGTGATAGGTATTTATTGAACGTGTTATTATTAACACGACATTGAGTAAGTGAAAGTGTTAAAACTAAGAAACGTTGTAACTAGACGGTCAGTACATGCTGCTCATTCCTGGTTATTTACCACTCTCATTAAACTAACCCTGGCACAAGGGCTAACAGATCCAACAGTAAGAATATAACTCTAGCTAAACTGGAAGAAAAGGCTAAGTTATAACCTAACTAACTATCATTAAAATTTCCATAAGTCTGATGCGAGGTCGGCATAGATACAACTATCATGGTTTAAATGAACTCTGTCAAAGACATTTATGGAATTTTGTAAAAAACTTCCTTGGGACCATCGCTTGTTTACTAGACCCATTATAATTCCGGTAACTTGCTCTAATCACATGGCCTAGGTACAACTCATCACTTTAAATGACATTGAACTATTCGACGAAGGGTTTCCTAAGGCTATTGTTTCACTCTTCACCTTGGCTCTGTGTATTTTGCAAAACACGTTACAATGTTAACCCTGTTACTGTTCTTCTTGGTGGCATGGCCAACGTCTGTGAAGTTGGGCTCGCTCTGGCGGAGGGAAACGTTTGGAGGACCACACCAGTCAGACACCACCTTAAGCGAGGTAAGGAATTTTTGGTCGTTTTTATCCGAATTCTCTGTGTTATGAAAAAGGTTATTGTGTGCATCCGTCCCTTCGAGAGTTTCCTATTAGCATGACTGGCCTATCTTCCTGGTATAGTATATAGTTTTAGGCATTAGCATTATACCCAACAGTGCTTAGGGTTTTTCGGTGGCTTCACCCTTATCCTCTTTATCAGTTTTTCTAGGAACCCTTGTGCTCTGTGACAGACATTTCCTTTGTGTAAAACCCTTAGACAGTTATGGGATGAAAGTTTCAAAGGGAGCAAGGATTTCCACTTCACTAGTTCGGTCATAAGTGTAATGATGAATTTACTGTAAATCTTGATTTCTTTCTTTGTATTCTTAGTGTTTATGCACCTCGATATAGATGTGAGTCCTTTATTTGAGCTTTCAGAGATTTCGTTGCTTTGGCATAACTCCTTATCTGTTTGTGGTTTGACTGTATACTTCGTGTATTTTCTTGGGTTGTCTACCCTAGTTAGGAATTGGGTTTTCATCTATGTGGAAGGGTGTTTCCTTTATGTGGCGTAAATTTATGATTTCCGTGCCTTTGATTTTTTCAATTACAGTTACAAAGATATCGCTTAGCTTTGTATTTTTTTTATTGAAGTATAATGATTCTTGGATCTATTAATTTCATGAGGGTACATATCTCAGTGCTTTCCAAGGTTTTGATTCGTTTTAGAGGTGGCACAACACATTTTTTTTTTTGTAACCCTGCCCATTGTAAGCATAGAGTGTTTTCTTTCCTGAGTATATGTCGGTAACACTCGACCTGTAACATTCTCATCGTATTCCAAACAATTACGCGGTAAAAGAGTTTAAGAATCGTGAGACAGTGCTCTGTGGATATAATGAGTTCCGTAATCACCTTACCCCTGATACATTTAAATGAATCATCCCCTCTAGATCTGTAAGTATGGTTTTAATAAAAGTTACTCTACTTACTCTACAACACATTTATAGAAGTATGGATATAGTTTAAGACTCCTGTCGTGTATCTTTATTTTAGAGCCTTGGACATAGCCAAGGAATTACCCATGCCTATTTTCCTACAGATTTGGATGTCTATCCGTTTTATTTTATTTAATTCGCATCAAGGAAAGAAACTCTAATGTGTCTAGGACTCTATTCGCGATTGCATTTTATTTATTTTCAAAGGTGGTTTTAATTAATTATAAGAATAAAATCGTAACCTTATTCTGTGATCCAGTCGTGTAACCCTGTAGATCATGTTTTATACTGTACATTCTTTATTATTCTTTTTTTTAGGATGTTGCTTATTTACTCTCTTTTTGAAATAATTGATTAAAGTTTGATTACTATAATCTAATGATGGGACCCATGTTTAACTTCGAGGGTACCCATCAGGAAATCTTTGGCCTAGTCCATCCCTTCGGGTCTGTGAATGACTTTTTCATTGATTCAAAAAGGAAAGACGACATTCACTCTCAGGACCGCAAGCTAAGTGCAATCTATATATTCATCTATGTTATTTCTTTTTGTAAACATTTTACCTTGGTAATTGTTCTACATTCATTATTTGAAATTCTGTTTACTTCCAACTTAATACTAATTATATTTTTCTTGGTCTCCTTACAGGACTGCACGCATTATAAGTCTCTAGATTCCAAGACAATGTCTTGTGAAAAAGGTACTCGGGTTCCATTTTACAACGCTCTTCAAAAAATATTAACCAAGTTCTATTGAATGAAACGGTTCTGTCCTAGACCACAACTATCGTGGGAATTTATACCAGACTCCTATAACAACTGGTTATTTGTATATTCAGTTTTTAAAGAAAAGACATAGGGGAAACCCCATACTGAAATACGATTTCGCTATTTGATATTTATAAACGCAGTGTTATGTAGAGTTGAAGACTCTTTTAAGTATTGATCCAACTCTAGGATATGGAATATGTTTTATGTATTTACAATACCAAACCTTAGCCTCTGCGTTATTGTAATGAAATAGGACTGTAACTATTTATTCCAATTATATGGTCCGTTTACATGGAAAAAACTCTAATTTCAAGTTATGCAACAGTCAATAATTAGTTTATGTGTATTAGATATTTTATAATTCAGAAACTCTGTGTTCAACAACAACATGTATTCATATATGAAATTCTATTTTATATTCCTTTTGGGTCTACTTTGGTATATGTAAAAATAAAACGTCCCCTAGTTATTTAGATAGTTGTGCATATCTCAGTCCATAGAAATCTTCATACACATACATGCTTATATATTTCCAGAATTATGTCTAGCATTTCACAGTTTAAAATTACTTAAATATGATCGTCTATAAGTATGTGTTCGTGTGCCTGGTAGAAGATAAAATAAACCTGTAATGATTCTATTTTATTTAACTTACAGGTATATTGTATGTACCTACCATAACTAACACACCACAACTTTCATCACGTTATTCATAAAAAAAAAAAATATGCATCTACAGTAGCTAACACACAGTAGCTTTATTACTTTATACATCAACAAAATCAAACTGTATCTACAAAAACCAACATACACAATGGCTCTCCAATTCTATCAGCCATAAAATACTAGAACATCCACCCAAGAAAAAAGTATACTACCAACTATTTAATCAACATAAATTCAACCAAAGAAGAGTAGAGGAACATATCTCAACCAAATGTTGAAACAACAAATGGAACAACCAAGTTCCACCCAACCATAGAACAAAGAAACCAAACTACTTGCTCCGTTCACCCCCTATCCTGACCATGAACCCATGAGGGAGAACTCCATAACTCCTCCTTAGCTACAGTCCTTCTTCAGTTACAAAAAAATTCTCCTTGCCTCACACTCATAAAGAAGTGCTCATAAAAGCAAGTGATACTATTTTCCCCAACATACTAGGTAGCTTCCTGCCTCCTCCCATATGCTATATATGCCAAAAGCATTTGTGCCTAGGTCTTTTCCCCTTGGGAATTTTCCCAGCTTTACAAATCCTTGATTTCCAGGGGCTGCCAATGGCCAAATTCCTGATTTTCCACTTGTAGAATTCAACCCTAAGGTAGTTCAAATATGTTCCCCACTCATGGAGTCATGGTCAAATGATTTCAACTTGGTTGTTCCATTTGTCTCTCAGCAATAAACATACAAATATTTGTTTCTTACAAGTGTCATAGTCAAAGAGTTGGTTGAGGCAAATCAAATCTTTGCCCAACAATCATAATAATAATTACAATTAACTAAATTCCAAAATTCAGAATTTCCTTAAATGACAATAATTTTCCAATTTTGAATTTACAAAAACGGAAATAAATTCCTAAGTATTTTCAAACATAATAATAATTTATTTTTTGGGGATATTACAACTATCCTCCTTTTCTGTTTCATGACCATAATTTTTAGAGGACTTTTTGGTGACCTCTTTCTCTTTTTCATTGTCCTCTGGAGTTTTATTTGTTACTATACCGCGTAGCAATATTTCGTTTATTTCTTGTTGTCCCGTGCTATCTTTAGCTTCTCGTTATATGCTTTTAACCCTTATAATTATACAATGAGGTTCCACATTGTTTCCAATACTTGAGTGGTTGAACTCCCTTCATTGTTATGCTTTGGGTCTCTAGGAAGCTCTTGATTTGGATTCCCTTCAGGTCTATTTTCTTCTTCATATTGTGCTGATATTTTCACAATAAATAATTTGTTTTTCTGTTTGTAACAGTAAATGTGTTTGTTAGATTTTCTTCAAGGAAACGAAACAAATTTTGAATTATTGTGTTGCCCTGAGGTCCAAGCATTGTAACCTACAACATTGATACCATATGTAACGTACCCCAAATTTCACTAAAAATAAAAATAAAAATGATCAGGGGAATAACAACTAGAAATTATCGAAACTGTCATGACATACAAAATAATCCTTATAAATCAATGTCACTGTTTATGTGCATAAAAGTGTTACTCTACTAGATTAACATCCTGTATGAGGTTTAGTACCCAATGATAGCTTACTGCTACTATTCATGAAAACATGCCATAGTCATCTCATTGGATTTATTAAAAATATATTCTTCTTGCTACTACATTAAAGTTCTAACTTTGATTATTGTTATGAAGGTACTAGAACTATTTAGGTCTAGTGTAAAGTCTTGAATACAAAAGAAGTTGGGGTTTCATCGAACCCATGCTAACCATATTCAATAAATTCATAACAATATCCCCATCCCACTGCTATAACCTATGCTATTCATAAACATCTATATTACATAAGTCAAGACTTAAATTAAGAACTATGACTATACTATTATAACCACTCTAGTTCATAGTCCACGTGCTAGGGTATAATCGTCCCCCTAATTAACATGTTCCAAAGTAAGTGATATTAACATATGATATATAATATAGTCTAGTATGAAGTTCTACCAGGGTAAATTATTATCGATCCGACATAGGGTTACCTATCCAATCAACAATTAAGTGAGTTTGAAATAGAAAAATAAGTGGAAGTGAGGTCAGGCCAAAACCTTGGCCTATGTTTGGCCTTGGAATTTAAATCTAGGGCAAGTCCATTAATGGTAGACTGACTAACCTAGTACCCTCTAGGACTGCCACTGTATTGAACCACCCACTACGGCCTCGACCCTTCAGACAAACCACATGGAAAGGAGTGGGGTGGCATACCTGACGCTCCTCCCATCACTGATAAATTCAAGGTGCCATTACTCTTTCATAACTAATCTCTTGAGTCTCGTTTTGCTTGGTCATTTCTCTATTTACACTTTGCGTTTGAAATTGGCATTCGACTCTGTTATGGCATTTGTTTATGTTATGACCCTCGGCTCTGTGAAGTATCTCCACAAGGACGATGAGTACTCTATTACCCTTCTTCGATGGTGCTCTGTGCAAATTACTTCTTGCAAATGTTAGCTTCTGTCCAAGCAACACATGCTTTCTGTAAAACAATACTCTCGGTATAAAATATACAAGTACCATGTCCATTAGTTTCCTTTGCAAATGTAAATACAATATGCTTTCCGTGGATTATCTCCTCCATCTAAACAACCTTGCGTTCTCTTTGGAATTTTCTGTGTATAAACAAAAGTCTCTGTGAGTCAATTTCTTGAT
>SNQJ01S0096173.1:31671-54722 GCA_010110895.2 Picea sitchensis
TGAGGTGTCAACCTTGTAGGTTGAGGTGTTTTAGAAGAACGAGCAATATTCTCTCTATAGATGTTAGGATTGGTCCTTCTAGTATCCATAGCCATATTTTTACTTTCAACATTTCTTGCCACCCTAAATGCATTCTCCAATGATTTGGGTTCCGAAAGGCGAACCTCATGTTGAATATTATCTCTTAAAGTTCCTATGAATACATCAATCAAGTGTTCATATGGAATATATGTTATGTTTATATTCAATCTTTGGAATTTCTCAATGTGCTCTGTAACCGAACCCTTTTGCTTGAGATTTATCAATTGGCTAAAGAAGGTATTGCTCCTTGTATCCTCATAGTGTGCTATCATTTCTTCTGTGAAAATTGTCCAATTGATGAGTGATTTGCGAGAACAAATCCATCAATACCATACAAAATGATTGGGTTCTAAATATAAAGAAGCAATTTGTACATTTTGTGTATGTGGCACATTATCTACATCAAATAATTTCTCCATCTGAAGTATCCATGTGATAGGGTCCTTGCCATCAAACTTCCTCATATCAATTTTAGGAACGTGGTTGGTATTCAACCCAAAGTTGGAGTTTCTCCATTATTGATTCACCTTCCTTGTTTCCTCATCATGAATTTCATGGGATACATTTTCACTTTTAGGTGTCCTCTCTATTACTAAATTTTTTAATCCTTCCATGATCTCCTCTTTTAAACCATCCATCTTTGCCTCCAACTTAGCTTCCATCTCTTATAGTTCATCTTTTGTTACTGTCTTCTTTTGTAAATCATTTATGTCCCTACGAACTTCTTCACCTTCATAAAGAGTTCAAGTAGGATTGTCTCGAGGCTTATTTGGTGTAGAAGTTCCCTTTTTTGGTGGCATGTTGGTCAAGTATCACTTTAAACCTTGATTTTGAGGTGGTTCTGCTAGACAATCTTCCTTTTATTGTATCTCCAAAATTTCATCCCTTTTGAGTATGAATTTTGTTTTTTTGTAGGTTTCTAAAACATTTTCTCTACAATGCCACATGTCTGATCAAAATTGGATGTTCCAAGTGGAATTTACGGTAACTTCCCCACAACTTGCTGATTTTTTTTCCTTTTTAGGGGATCTCACTTGTATAGGATGCCCCGCACAAAATAATTGATATAAAATTCTGAAACTTGTACCAGAACTACTACTATCTGTCCACTCTCCAATGCAACTAGTCTCACTCAATTTGGATACTCTAGGAAGAAGTTACGATTGTTTTACCTGGAACACCTTCTTGAGACTAGTAAATAGGACTAGTCAGATACCCTATCTTCCACAGGGTATATATACAAATGTAAGATGACCCAGAAGATGATATTGTTACCATAGATACCTCACTAATTTCTGTGAAGATCCTTTGGAGTTTTGGGTCTGAAACGTTACAAAAAAAAAATTATAGCAATAATTCCGCAATGACTCAATTCAGGATGATTCCATAACCCTATCTTAAAAAGGTTGTATCTCCGAAAGTATAAGGCCTCGGGAGATGAAATTTTAACCCTACGTACATTGATCTGTATAATAAATATCTTCCAACCTGTTCCTTCTGAATCATTGTAGAAAAAAAGTTATAGTGAAAATTCCAAGGTGTCTCATATGTAGCAGCGAAACCCCAAGACCTTGAGCTCTGATACCATATGTTAGGAACCAAATATCAATATAACATAGAAAAACCTCAGAATAAACTCAACGCCTTGAAAAAGAGATAAATTCAGATAATAAGCCTCTTCGAGGGGGAAACTTCCTTATACCCACATAAATGTTCAATTACAAGATGATTCCAAATGAAAATGTCTCCTTGGTATATATAGGAGACTAGGAGGTATAATTACAACTAATGGAATAAAGCCGACATAAATAAAATAACATTACTAATGTAATATGCCCCAATTAAGGAGTAATGAGCCACTATTTAGGGCTTAACAATTGATGCATCTAAGTAAGTCTTAGGCAGAGTCTTGATGCAAGACGGTCGAGTGATCGCTTACACCTCAAGGAAGCTAAGAAGGCATAAGGAGAACTACACAATGCACAATTTGGAGTTATTATCCATTGTGTATGACCTGAGAGTGTGGAAACACTACCTGATTGGATGAAAATTTGAACTAAAAATGGACCACTGTGGTTTACAACAAATGTTTATGCAAAGTGACTTGAACGCACGACAAAAGGTGTTGGTCGAAATTGTTTAGCGTGTACGATTTCGAGATTACCTACATAAAGGGAACAATGAACAGAGTGGATGATGCCTTGAGTTGGAGACCACACATGTTTTCGGTGATACCTTTTTAAGACAAATCTATGTGAAAGGATTCTAACTACAACGTGACGATGACTCGCATCAAGAGGTTAAGGAATTTATTGGACAAAACACCTTGTTCGTACCAAAATATGAGGGATTTATTATGGACAACGATGGATTAACGAGATATAATAACCAGATTTACTTACCGCCCAATGAAAATTTGAGAGTTTGATTTTAAACAAATCTCATACATCATTGTACATGGCTCATATTGGAGTCACGGAGATGAGGGTAGACCTTAATCCCTCATTCTTCTGGTAGGGATGAAGGCGAACATGGTTATCTACATGGCGAGGTGTCTAGGACGTTAGCGAGTGAAGGCTGAATGTAGACATCTGACAAGATTACTACAACCACACACTTTTCTGGAATTGAAATGGGAGGTCATTTCGATGGACTTTATTGTTGGGATTTTCATTAACGACAAGGAGGCACGACTAGATTTTCGTGATAGTTGACACTCTGACGAAGAGTGCACACCTTTGTCCCTATGCGTACGACACATCATGTGTGAGGTATAACTAGAGTTTATTTCGGCAAGATATTGAGACTACCAGACGTACCAAAAGAGTCATATCCGATAAGGGAATCAGTGTTTGCAAGACATTTTGGACGAGTTTCTTGAGAAGCCTTGGGAACACCACTAAACTTTAGTACAACATGTCCCTGAGATAGACAGGATGACCGAAGGAATAAACCAAATTTGGAAGGTTGTGTTGTGTATGTGTGTGTTGGACCAACATAAACATTGGGAATAGTTCTTGCCGCTGGCCAAGTTTGCGTGCAACAACAACCATCAAGGAAACGTTAATATGGCACCGTTGAGTTCCTCTATAGGTGACCTTATCAGATGCCTTTGATATGGGATAGACTTGAGGATGGGGTCCTGGTAGGACCAGAAGTGATCCAAGAAATGGAAGAACAAGTCAAATGATACGAAAAAGGGTTGAAAGAGGTGAAATATCAACATAAGGGTTTTTCTGATGCACATCGCGTGACCGTAATTATGAAGGTCCTAATGGGTAACTGAGCCTCATTCCTTGAGACTTTTCTCGATATTAATCTTGTATCTGTGTGCGAATTTAGGTTAGTGATCCTACGCATGTGATTGAATTGAGTTCCTGGCGGATGTTGGGTGAGGGTGTGCTCACGACAGAGCCAATCTGCCTTCTGGACCATCACATTCAACAAATACGACGTCGAACTATCGATCAGGTCAAGGTCCAGTGGGGAAATTATAGTCCACACTCGGCTACCTAGGTGGACGCATATGATATGCGTCGACAATTTCCATTTTTGTTTGATAGCTAGACATTTAGATATTGTCATATACTTTTTTTCTGCACTTGTATACTGTGAAATTTCAAGAAGAAGTTTAAAACAAGAGGGGGTGTATGTAACATCCCGCTCTTGCATGCACATGATGTGACTTATTCTTTGAGGACACTTGCGTGCAAGTGATCCAGTTCATTATATGATTGATTTCTTAGCTTATGGATTCTGATGTTGAGACTGTGGATTATGATGTCATGTTATGCTATCATGTATAGACAGGTGCTATTGACTGGTTTCTCTTGAGTGTGTAGGAATCTTGATAGATTGAGTATGTTGATGGCATCGATGGGCCTCCTTGGACTCCAGATCGAGTCAGGGAGTGGACTGTACATGGTTTGAGTGTTTCTGTTATTTCATATGTGTCATATGACTGGGTATATTATGATGTTGTTTATGGATCATTGATATCTTTGTTGATGGATGCAGGCTAACGATTGCTTGCTAATCAGACTCACATTTGGAGTAAAGGGGATATGCACGAAAACCAAATATATTGAGGGAGAGGTGTGGCAGCAGCCCTACCACATCCTACTAGCACTCTCGCCGTGGCTCGAACTGTAGGTTAACGATTACCTAGTTCGAGAGATCCACGATGACATGAGGGAAGACTAAGACAGTCGCTCACAAAGATTCCAAGGGGAACACAATAAGGTAGGTTCCTTATTCCTTAGAGGCCCTTAGTCTCCCAAAAGGTCACCTAATAGAGTATTGACTCCAAGGACACGACGTCTACCAAAATCAGTCAAAAGGCGAGTGGCACCCTTGGAGAACGTAGCGCGTCTTGAAGGGAACGTCGCATAAATGAAACATGAATAAAGGTGAGTGGCACCCTTGGAGCATGTAGTGCGTCTTGAAGGGCACGTCACGATTTTAACACTAGTGAGTCAATGAACCTAGGTACCTAGAAAAAAATATCTCATTTTCACTTGGTCAACCTTAAAATAAATGTTGTATGAATAAAGTTTAATAAGTATAAAATTTCCCTTAAAAACAATTTTGCTAAGCCTAATTGAAATTTGAGCATAGGTCTAATTGGGGGTATAAGGACTAAAATTAATTAATCAATTAATAAAGTGGGGGATGAACAAAAATAAAAGTTAAAAATTACAGGAGAAAGAATTTATCCAAAAAAATTAATTGTTGTCTATATGCAAAACTTGCTAATTTAGAACTTAGACCAAAAAGGGTAAACTTAAATACAAAAGGAATGTGGAACATAGAAGGGAATCTAGTCTAGAGAACTTTCCCAATTCGAACTCAACTAAGCTTTAAGAAAGGCATCAGTCATTAAGGGAATGTGAGGGAATAAATGGACATCGAGGAGCATTTTTAGGAACACTTTTAGGTGGGTGAGGGAAATTGACAAATAAATTTAATTAACTAAATGAATTTCTGGTGCAACTAAGGGATCAAGTGACAAGTGTACGGGGGAGAATATTCCTAATAAAATTTTAATAAAAACAATTAAAGGTGCATTTTGGAAATTAGTCACTAAGAGAACTCTATAAAAGAAATGACAGAGGAGGGGAATGGATCATGATTGGCAAGCGTAAGGTTATGCTGCTAGATTTTTCTTGACTTATTTTTCTTGTGGGAGTTGAGATACCCAGCTCGAATAAAGAGTGGTAGCTCGGCCTTTTGAGGTGAGCTGGTAGCTAGATTTCTCTGGTTAGTGTGCGTGCCCCCTTTGCTACTTAGGGGGATCAGGGGGAAGAAGAGTACACCTAGAGTTGGCTAGGATGTACTGGTGAGGTCTTCACAGTTAGAAAGCAAGAGGTAGGAGGGAGCGAAAGAAAAAAATATCAATGTCTGATTCTTCGTCGCAGTTACGGTAATCCTAAATTGTGTTGATCTCATTAAGTTGAAATAAATGTATTGGATTCTATTGCATATGCATTTTTGAAATTTTATTCAGGGATTTAAATTTTGTGGAGTCTTAATTAAATCATGTAGATGCAGTGAATGTGCCTTGTATTCATGCTCCATGAGAGATTCTCCCGCCCTTGTGTTTTCTTATTGGATTATTGTTTTTGGGAAAAAACCTTGCACTGAAGTTTTACTGGTTTGATCCTTAATTATCTAAATCATTTCTCCTTGGCGAACCTAAGCTCTGAATTTTAAGTGGGATTTTGTCTCCGTTTCCTTCCTTCTTTTACACAGTGAAAATTTTCCCCTTTACCACTCAACATTTCACTCCTTGCCCAACACAACGATTGGGTCTGCATTTTTTTTCTTTATTGCCTTGGCCTTCACCTTGCAACCTTTGTGTTGTCACTACTTATCTCTGCACCTTCTTCCTCAAACCCTCCACGATTATCCCAGGGGATTTTGGTAGCATTACCAATAGAGAAATTCCACAGATTCTTCAATGGTCGATTTAGAACTTCTTATACTCTTCCTTTATTTTAGACTTCGAATATTGGGTAATAAACCATTTAGCTTGTCCTTTTTAATGGATACTCAGATTGGTAGAACAAGCAGTTGGAATGAGTACGAGTTTCCTTCCATGGAGAATAGATTAACCGAAGGATTAACTAGTGTGTTTAAATAAAAAGCAATGAAACTCATCTTAGAGAAGATAGACCTGTATTGGCTTTCAATCACCAACGGTTATCAGAATTTTATCGAGTATGTCTATCCTTGAGTTATCAGTGCATTTGGCATTGATTCACCCCAAGTTTAGAGTCTCATGGCATTTTATTTCCTCAGATTATTTTCAGGGTTAGCTCTTAATTCAACACATATCTGTTTCCTTATGGAATTATCTTTCCTTGAGTTTCTCTGCAAAATTATGGAGCCTTTTATCGTATTTTTATATTGAATCCCCCTTGTGTATATCCTTCTAAATCTCCCCAAAATACGAGCATTCATATTGGTGAATTCACCCGAATTAAATCTATGGAGGGTAATTAATTTCACCCTGGAATAGCTTCAGTTCTCTGTGCGTTTGAAGGGTTTCCAACCCAACGCTTTCGATTCTCTTGCCCAATGTTCTATGCATGTTACTCTTTCTTAGAATTGTTGTTTACTATGTTGTGTTAGACTTACCTTACGCCCAAATGCCCAATGATTTCCTAGCCTTATGCATCAAGTACCCATTAAGGCCCTGCATTTACCTTGTTTTTCACTCAGCATTTCGTTATGTTTCTGCCCAAGCTGATTCCCCTATAGCTTCATTGATTCCATTAATATTTTATTAGCTTACCTATATTGATATGTTGTTTAAAAATGAAATGATAATAGCAAGTGCGAGGAAGTAAATGGAGGTAAAATTGATAAAAATTCTAATAAGAAATTGTAGTTATGATGGTAGAAGCCAAGGAATGGTCACGAGAAAATCAATATAAATTTGGTGTACATTAAATATAGGTACCCAATGATCACCTTTCTAATTTGATTGTGAATCTTAGAGACGTGTTTTCCTTCAAGTTTGATTCCTAGTCGATGCAAGGTTCATTGCCCCCTTTACACATTAATGAGGATTAATCTTCTATCATGACAACATTTGAAGTTAAATCAAATATCCGTGTTAATTATAAATGGTAGTGATGTAAATTGTTAATAGGATATGTGCATTTAAGAATGCTATGAAAATGCATAATGATAACTATTAAATATTGATGCAAATATTCTTGAATAAAACTTTGAATGGTACATGCAAATGTCTCCCCTTCAGTATGCTTACTTTTCCCTTGACATCATTTTGGCATGTTCTTTTCCATGCGTTAGATTGAATCTCTAAGAATGATTTTTATGTAGTTGTTTACTTTGCTTAAATATTTGAAACTTGTATTTTTGGGTTTAATATAGTGTAAGGGGGTGCTTGTTGTAGACATTATACACCTTGTGTGAAATAAATTTTACTGTAATATATGTCAATTTAACAATTATACTTGTGGCTTTGAATTTATTAATGGATGATCAATTAACCACTTTACTTGCGCCTTGAATTTATTAATGGATGATGGATTAACAACTTTAATTGTGCCTTTGAATTTATTATGAATGATGGATTAACAATTTTGATTGGCGCCCTGATGTGTATGGATGGTTGTGGGTGTAGTCTCTTCTTGTGCGTCGTAATTCCATTGACGTGTGAATGCTAGAAATTAAATGCTTTGCACCTTGAAAATAAGACAGTTGATTACATTGTGTCTTATGTTGTGTTGTTATATGAATGATGAATGATTAAGTTGTTATCTCACTTGCGTAATGATTTTTATAATGATGCATGACCGATTAGGTAATAATATTTATGTGTGTGCCTTAATTTAGTGCCATATGATTGCTTCGCCATTCTTCCTTGCACCTCAGAATTAATGATAATGGTGTTTGAATTTATATGATTGATTTACTCGCACAATGAATTTAATTGATGTTTAATCTTGCACCATTGCTTAAATTGACATGAAAATGTTCAGGAATTATTACTCTCGCGAGCAGCGGATATTTAATGTTGATGTATGATTGATAATGATGATGGTTACCCATGTGCCATGTTAATTGTGAATTATAATTGATGGATTGATGGTCCTTATGAGACGTGTTGAAGGTTTAATATTTGTATTGTATTGCGTCGCTATTAATGGTAGAATGAAATGATGTTGAGTTTTTGTAATTATTATGTTAATACATTAATGTGTGTGTCATGATTCATGGTGACGATATGTCGGCCATGTCTCGTATTGAATTATTAATGCTTTATTATTGTTTCATTAATTTATGTGATTGATGTGTCGACGATGTTGACTATTTATTATGATGTTTAAATTTTCCTAACACAACTTATTTATTATGATGATGTTTAAATGTTGTCATAATGGCGAGGCCATTACAAAGGAATAGCTCTGGACCCAGAAAAGATAAAATCCATTGAGGAATGGCCAACACCAATAATTTTCACAGAAGTGAGATCCTTTATGGGACTAGGTTCAAGATGAAGATGATCAAAAACCTCTAATCCCCTTCAAATTCATTGATTATTGGTTACAAAGATGTGTTGGAGAAATTTCTATTTTTGGCACACTAGTTCAGTGGGAGTAACACTAGCTCAGTGGGAGTTAACTGACTAGTTCTATTTTAGACTTTCTAATTTTATACCATCACTATTATGCATGCATTCCTAATTATAGGATGTCATTGCCTATATGATTGAAGATCACTCACTCATTGATTAGATAATAATATACATTGATTCTCATTCTTCATATTATATCTCTCTTCCTTTTCTTGATAAGCTTTGTTTGTGTATGCTTTAGCTAGGTCTCCTGTGCAGGTTTCCATGAAACACTGACATGGTATCATATTCGATCTTCTTGGAGCAACCTAGACAATCTATAGAAGAGTGAAATAGGAGCAGGGTTTAGGTAAACCCTGGTTTGCATCGTCGCACGACCTATCCCTATCGGTGACGATTGGAATCATCGCGATATCCCTAACTCCGAAGGAGGTCGGCGATGCGATGCATACTTGTGATTCTCATGGTGTGATGATTCAATTTTTCATAATCTTCACATTGTATTAAACTCCTTGCCGGAGTGTGACGATTCCAGCATCATCATTTATCCTTCTCTAGAGTGCTGACGATTCAACGATCACTCCAAAAGTACAGAGTAATATCAATCCATATCATAAAATCCACTATCACGGAGTCGGGGATGAAATTCTTACGAGGGCATTATGAGGGATTCATGCTCAAAAATATTAAAACCACATCATATTTTAGAATATAGTTGTTTTATCATATCTATAGGTATAGAAGCTGTCATATCGAAATCCCGCGATCAGAGTTTCAAGATCGTCAATAAATCAATAAATATTGTATTGTCTTAACCATTGCATACCAAACCAAATACATATAAAACTAATCAATAAATATTATATTGTCTTAACCATTGCATACCAAACCAAATACATTTAGCATATCACTTCATTATATATTTCTCCACTACATGTTGCACTTGAAAATAAAAGACATACATAAAAATATAATCATGATTGTATTGTATTTATGGTTGCATACCTAACCAAATCCATCTATAAATAAATTATCCTCTCTCTCTTGCACCAAAAGTGCTAACATACACATATAACTGATCAAAATACAATCGTATTTTCTTACCATTACATATACCAGGCTCAACTCCATCTAGCTCATCATTGCAATATTCAATTATTCACTACATGTTGCTCAAAAGTCCTATAAGGAAAGGATAATTTATTTCTTCGTAATAAAAATGCACAAATGCACTAATTTCCTCATTCTAAACACTTTAGTGCGGGTGAAAGAATTTGTTTCTACGTGCTAAAAGAAAAGAAAAGAAAACTTAAATGAAATCTAAAATCTATTGGATAAAAAAGTTTCAATCCTTAGGCACAATGGGAAACATCATATATAATTGTCAATTGATCTTTACCTTCTACACATCAACACTATAGAGCCAAAATGATAAAAAATATATTATAAAATGCCCTAAGCTATAGAACAAAACATAATAGTCCAAAACTCAGAAAGATGGAAATTTGCAAAGCTTGTGTTAAGAACCAAACATCAATATAGCATAGAAAAGCCTTAGGAAAAGTGCTCAGCATGCTTGAAAAGAGATAATTTCAAATAATAAGCCTCTTGAGGGCAACCTCCTTTTACCCAAATTTTCCAAGTACAAGATGATTCAAAATGAAAATGTCTCCTTGGTATATATAGGGGAGACTGGGAGGTATAATTACAGCTAATGGCCGAAAGCCGACATAAATAAAATAACATTACTAATATGTATGCTAGTGGGGAGTAATGAGAATGAACAACATGCCCTCCTTGAGATAAGGTGTTTTCCTGATAGCAGGCGCTTTCTGGATGCTCTTGTATAAAATACTCATCTTCCCCAAGTGGAATCTTGGTTGGTGGTTTCCTCCATTTAATGAGATATGCTAAAATGGATCTATTCCTCAATGGTGAATTCTTGTGTAAATTGATGGCTTGGGCTCCAATATGATTTTCCTTCCCTCGTCAAGTTACGGCAATATAGTTTTGAACTAGGATCTTGTCACTATAACCTTCTTTAAGCATGAAACATGGAAAGCTATGCGTGAAGATTGACGGCTAATTTGTATGCCATAGTGCCAATCTTTTTGCAACACCTTATAAGGTCCATAGTACTTTGGTGATAATTTATTATCCTTCTTGGCTTGCAGGGACATTTGTTTGTATGGTTGTAGTCTTAAAAGCTTACCCAATCCCTACTTCAAAACTTCTTTCACTATGATGTTGATCGCTTGTTGTTTCATGCTGATTATGTGCCATGGTTGAGTTGTCCTTTAAGATTTGGAGAATTTGTTGTTGATTCTCGATGTGATATTCCAACTGCTTGAACAGATTTTATTTTGAAGAAGTGATGGAAGGAGGGTGTCCATAAGTTCCATAAATGGTGTCATTTTTGTTAGGTATGAAAGGAAGTGTTATACCACCGATACACCAGGGTAACCATTTGAACCATTGTGTTTTGTTTTGCTCGAGAGACAAAGCTTAGCGAAGGTAGTCTTCCAGACATTTTTTTACTATATCGGTTTGTCCATCAAATTGAGGATGATAGGATGAGCGACCAATTGAGTACCCAAACAAAGAAAATAGTGCGATAAAATGTCCAGTGAAGATGGGATTTTTTTCACTTACAATAATCTTTGGGCACCATGTAGCTTTTAGGCTGTCTCATGAATCGCGATGGCAGCATTGTACTAGCTTTGAAGGAGAGTGCACAAAGAGAATTAATGCATGCTTGATGGAATCTATTAAAAATCGCCATGATGACACTCTTCCTTAGGACTTTGGTAACCCTATGATGAAATCCATGAAACCTCCTCCAGTGACGAACTTGAGATGGATAATGGTTGTAAAAGACCTCGGTCTTAATTGTTTCCACCTTATTTTGTTGGCGTGGAGAAAACCACACATTCATACAAACCTTTGAACATTAGTTTAGGCCATCCCAAAAACATCCTTCTCGACTCTATGGCAGGTTTTCAAAATCCACGAGTGCCCTCCTATTGGAGGTGTGCAATTCCAATAGTACCCTTTGTTTGGGTTAGGAGTTCTTATAATCTCGGTCTTTGTGCCATAGTGAATCATTTTTTCCATGTAAATGCACCTGATGCACTGGAATCTAACGCAACTACAGATAGTCCACACATTTTAGTCATTTTCCATTCATCCTTGCTTTGTATCCAATGGTTGGATGGTGGGAATGATAGCACAAGAACACTCAACATATTCATCCTAATGAGAGTGCATCTTGCACAACATTTTCTTCCCTTTTTATAGACAATTCCAAAATCATATTAATATCTTCAGTTTGCCATTTTTGTTTTTATGAAGATAATCATTGTTTAGCAAAGTATTAAGACTATCATGATGCTGTTTGTTGTAGAACCTATTAGGTAGGGCCATGCATTTCTTCAATGCATGTAGTATTGCCATCATTTCCTTTTTCATAAATGGGTTTGTGTAGTCCTTCCTCTTGAGTGGTCGACTTTCAAAAAATCGAGGCCTTCCTTCATTAGGACGAATGCCATTTCTGAGGCATCGAATTCCACAATTAAGGTTTTTTGTGAAGTTTGGTTTGGTCAAGACATGAGCTTTACATCACCTCTTTAAGTTGTTCAACTGGGTTGCCTCACCATGATCCCATGAAAATGCATCCTTCTTAGTTAGTGACATTAAAAGGTGTTGCTATTCTTCCATAGTTCCAAACAAACTATGACCTTTGTCAAGCAAAATCCTTCGTTTTTAATGTTTTAAGAATGTGATCCATCGTGGCCTTAATTTTGTTAGGGTCTGCCTTGACACATTCATGAGATGCAATATGATCCAAATACTCTACCTCCACCCCAAAGAAATATTTGGACTGTTTGGCATAGTTGTTTCTCCTTTAGTGATTGTACCTTGTCAACATGTTTTTATGATCCTCCTAAAACTTTATATAGATTAGTATATCGTCAAAATTTACTAACACAATTTTAGGAAGGAAGGGATTGAAAATGGAATTCATCAACCCATGGAATGTGGAAGGTGCATTTGTAAGGCCAAAGGCATGAACAAAAATTCATAATGTGGCCTTCATGAGTTGAATGCTATTTTGGGATATCTTCTTCCTCTTCACAATCTGTGTGGAATAATTTCTTCTCACCACACTTATGTCCTGCTTTACTTGTCACAGTGAAAGCATAAACCTTTTGATTTTATTTCCTCCAATTGTTGAGATTTCAAACTTGTAGGTTGAGGAGTGTTTTTAGGAGAAGAGTGACCAGCTCTATAGATGTTAGGATAGGTCCTTCTAGCCATAGCCATATTTTACTTTCTTTCTTGCCACCTTAAATGCATTCTCCAATGATTTGGGTTCCCAAAGGCCGAACCTCATGTTGAATGTTATCCTTTAAAGTTCTAATGAATACATCAATCAAGTGCTCATCACGGAATATCGATTATCTTTATATTCAATCTTTGGGAAGTTCTCAATGTTAACCGATGCTTGAACCCTTTTGCTTAGGATTTATCAATTGGCTAAAGGTATTGCTCCTTGTATCCTCATAGTGTATATTTCTTAGTGAAAATTGTCCAAGTGGTGAGTGATTTGAGAGAAAACATCGATTTGAAACAAATTGATTAGGTTCTAAATATAAAGAAGAAATTACAGTCTTACCTTTGCCTTTTATTTATTATGTGGCACATTATGGAGATCAAAATTGCTCCATCTGATATCCATGTGATTGGGTCATGTCAAAATTCCTCATATCAATCTTAGGAATGTGGTTGGTCTTCCAAACCAAAGTTGGAGTTTCTCCATTCTTGATTCACCTTCCTTGTTGCCCCTCATCCTTGAATTTCATGGGATGCATTTTCACTTCGGGTGTCTTCTCTATTAAGTAATGCTTCCATGATCTCCCTTTTAAGCCATCCATCTTAGTATCCAACTTAGCTTCCATTGAATCCATCTTGAAAGAGTATCCAAGCTTGGCTGCATTGTGAATCCATCTTCTTTTGTAGTTCATTTGTGTCCCTAAGCATTTATTCACCTTCATCAAAGTTCAATTAGGATTTTGGAGGCTTATTTGGTGTAAAGTTCCCTTTTAGTGGCATGTTGGCCAAATGCTTTGAATCTTGATTTTGAGGCAGTTCTGCTAGACAATACTTATTCTATTCTATCTCCCAAGTTTAAACCCTTCTAGGTATGAAACTTAATCTTTTGATAGTTCTCACGATATTTCTTCTTTTGAATGCCGGGTCTGATCAAAATTGGATGTGCCAAGTGGAATTCGGTAACCTATAACTTGCCTACTGGCCTTTCCCGGGGATCTCACTTGTATAGAATGCCTTTCACAAAATAATAGATATACAAATTATGAAATACACCCAAAATACCACGTGTCCACGATCCAATGCAACTAGTCCCACTCAATTTGGATACTCTAGAAAGAAGTTATGATTGTTTTACTGGAACACCTTGAGACTGATCAATAGGACTAGTCAGATACACTATCTTACGCAGGTGTATCTACAAATTTAGTGACCCGAGTTGAAATTTTTAACACATATGCCTTAATAATTTTGTAAATGGCCTCCAAAGTTCAATTACGAGAAACGATACGAGGAAATTTTTTATAGTGAAATTCCGCAATGACTCATTTAGGGATGATTCCAGAACCCTATCTTCATGCGAGTATCTCTAGAAGTATAAGGCCTCATTTGGTACAGAATCCAGCGTCTGCAAGTGATCCAGATGCAGAAATATGTTCAAGCGGTTTCTTTCGAAACATTGTAGAAAAAAGTTATATGCACTCCCGCAGTGTCTCGGATGTAATGCTTGAAACCCAAGACCTTGAGCTGCAGTACCCATATCTTAAAAGAACCAAACATCAATATAACATAGAAAACATCAGAAAAAGTACTCCTTTGCTTGAAAAACAGATAATTTCATATAATAAGCCTCTTTGAAGGGGCAACCTCCTTTTACTTAAATGTTCAAGTACAAGATGATTCAAAATGAAAATGTCTCCTTGGTATGAGGAGACTAGGAGGTATAATTACAACTAATGGCTAAAATTAGAGCATAAATAAAAAATAACACTACTAATATAATATGCTCCAATAAATGGGTAATGAGCCAATATTGAGTTAGGCTTGGGAGGTGAGACCCTCCCATCAATAGATTCCTTCAAATAGAGAAAGTTATATGTTTGAGATAGAGCCTCCTTGGATAATCAATCAACTTCCAAATTTATTTCTCAGTAGATATGGTAGAAAGAAATATCTTGAAATGAATCCACAACAAATTTTAAAAGTGCTCCTATATTTTGCAACTCCAGATTTTCCAACCCCCAAACATTGTTTATCCAATCAATGACCATTTTAGAGTCCCCAAAACTGTATAATTCCAATATTGTGATTTTACACAATGAAAAGAAGCTTAGAAGTGTCAATAGTTCAACGTGCTTATTGGTTCCAACGTCCAAGTTCCCACTACCAAAAATATAATGCGAGTCACTGAGAAAAAGAACAAACCTGATACCGTAAATTTTTTCCACACCTTGACATGCTCCATCAAAAAAGCCTCGAGGCTTTGATTTATTGATTTTTTATGGAGCAGACATATGGTCCTTTTGCGACTTTGTAATCACCAGGTAGAATGGATATAGAGCCGAGGCCTATTATATAACCTTAATGTTGGGCCAAGATTTAACCTCGAACAAATTGACATTCCTTGCCTACCAAAGACCTCAAGAAACCAAGATTGGAACAACTCAAGCGTTTCAATGTTTTGAAATAAAACTCCTCCAAAATGATCTACTGGGTCATTTTAAGCATACACAGCCATCCCATATGGTCTGAATTTAATTCCATATATGACACGTATAGGGACAAAGTCTAAAATGATGTAGATTAGACTCCTCTATCGTTTTACACAATACATAGTATCAATGCCCTTGTTTGTCACTATGTTGCATTCTATCCCAGGTAAGTACCTTGCCCTTCAATATTAGTTAAAAAAATAGAATTCCCTTTGGAGGGCCCTTATCTTCCATATATGATTATACCACCAATGGTTGACTTCACCACCAATTGATAAGAGAGCCCTATAACCCAACATCGTCAAATAACTGCCTCCAACTTTGTTATAAATCCAAACAAGTTCATCCTCCCAATTGCTCAACTTCACATGTGCTCTTTTCAATTCTAGAATAAAACAGGAATGGTTATGCCATTGCTCCTCCAAATGTATATCGTTTGCTAATTTCCAACCTTGTCTCCATAGAGAAGTGGTACTCCTATTGACAATACGATTGAGAATACACAATTATTTTCTTGAAGAAATCCAACCAAGTTATCGGGGATAAAGATATTCAAAAAGCATTCCACTATCGCATCTCTACCCACTTGAACCTTCATACATGATCCCACCTTCTAGGATAAAAAGTTTCCCACAGTTGGAAACACAATTGACATATTCTTTCATTGAATCGATGCTATAGTGTGAATCTTCTGAGGGCAACGTATCCAGTCAAGAATCATGCTCGACTCGATATATTTTGCACATAAGATACGACACCAAAGACTATCATGTGTGAGGAAGACCCATATGGTCTTAGTCTCTAGTGCTTTGCAAAAGAGGACTATGTCCTTTAGGCCCAACCCACCAATCGATTTAGGATGAGAAAGGGTCTTCCAACTAACAAGATGAGAGATGAGATAATCAGTAGCGCCTTTCCATAACTAATTATAAGACAATTTCTTGATCTTAACCAATATTTCTCTTGGAATAATTGCCAACAAATGACAATAAATTGAAATGGATTCGATTATTGATTTGATGAGGTTGAGACATCTACCCCTGGAAATCCATATATTACACCACAAAGTAATCATCTTCTCAACTTTCGAGACCTACCATCCCTAATCAGTTATGGTATAGCAACTTGGCTTGAGGCGATACCCCAAGTATTTCAACCCATCAGAAAGTTCAAAGGAGGGGTAAAGAAAAATATTGGCCATCTCATGTCGCAAGACCACATCACAATTCATATAATATATAGAATATTTCCCAACATAGATCATCATGCCAAAAACCTTTGTTATGATCAAATGCCTTAAAATAGAGGCAAAAAGTCAGTTACAATCCATAGAAACCTCCTTTTGCAATATGTCGATTCATAATAGAATACAGATGAGATAATATGATCCTAAGGTAGGTCTCCTTGTTATATATATAACATGCAAAGGTACAATTATAATGAAGGATGTAATGAAGGGTCCTAATTGATATACATATAACCTACTAGAAATGCAATAATTCAATGGGCTTAATGGGGGTTTTATACATAACGTAGAGTTTGTGAGGGATTAGCGAAATCACAAAGAATCCAAATTCCTTTGAACACCCCTCTGGAATACAATTCTTGAAAAGTAGATGTCATCCGCGAACAATAGAATTAGATTGGAAGGTGACACAACACACCGATCCTATTACCTTGTATCAATTATGGGTCAATAATAAAAACCAAATTGCTTCGATGTGACGATCCCTGTCAATATAGATTTCATATGCATAGCAAAGTGCCCTGCTCTTTAAACACCACTCATTTTCATGTTTTGCCAAAATAGAGTGACGAGCATATTTCAAACCACGAACATGATCAACATCCACAACACCTCCCTAGAAAAGAGAGATACATTCGTAAATATGAGCAAGATTTTCCTTGATATCAAGAAGGAATTTCCCTAAGCCTTCATATGCATAGCGTCCCATTGAACAATGATTCCAGCTGGCTAGCACCAAAACCACAAACTATTGAGGTTCTTCCCACATTCCTTTATTGGATAAAATTTTGCCAATGAGCTTCCTGAGCACAATTCCTCGATCCCAATCCAAGTTGAGTTGAATTTAAAGGTTTCCCTAGTAGATCCCTCAGAGCATCCAACTCCAAAACGATAGGGTAATGGTTAGAACATTTTACCTTTCCCACCCATGATCTATATATACTTATATACTACAATAAATAATTATGCACCAGAAAGTGGTCCAACCGCTTGTGTATTCCATCTAGACTTGATTTGTTGTTACTTCAGGTAGGACTTAGAGAGGTTGGCTTAAGATCCACCAATCTTGATGATTCCAGTTTATTATGAAAATAGTAAGTCAAGGGATCCTCTCTAGCCAAATACCCTTAAATCTCTTCGCTACCCAAAGAAAAATTCTAGTCACCACTAATGATAATATTTTCCACACATAAGGAATGAGTGTTCAATAGTTTGTCCAAGAAAGGTACCATTCCAGTACTTGCAGTGAACTTCCTCCAACAAGACCCCATTTCACGGAAAAAGCGATAAGAGAGAGTCGGAGAATCTGAGGGTAGTACCCCAAGGCAACCCCTCTGAATCCAGCCTTAGTAATCCCATGAGAGAAAAGTTTCCCCACCTCTTAGATGTGATGCGATCCGCACATCACCATCGTCTCTGAGAAATAACATTGTATCAAGTTGTTCATGTCCTAGGGATATATTTTAAGGTCGTCCCCCTAGACCCCTCACATTAGCCAACAATATCTTCATGAATGAGGAGCATAGGGAGAAACACCTACTCTAAGTATCCCAGAGATAAGTCTTTGACGTCCTTGAGAGACCTCAGGAGACACATTTTCCTATGCATGTTTAAGGGTGGATTTTCTCCCCTCTTTTGAAGGCCAAGGATCCTTAGTGGAAACATTTTCCAAGCCCCAAGAGGTAGAGAACTATGGAGTAGACCTTAGTGTAAGTAAGTATGGATCCTACCTTGACAAGGAAGAATTCGAGATAGATGAGCCTTCCTTATGGGAACCTGTTAGCAATCAAAATGTAATGGTACTTTTGAGAGTGTTCTTCTTTTTTCTCTATTTGACTTACTACTTTCTTCATTCTTTTGGCCAATGTCTTAACCCTCAGGTTCTTCATCAAGCTCTCGAGTGATCACTTTTTCCAAGCATCCTTTGGCTTTGCCCTCTTGACTGTATTCCAAAAGATTAGGTTATTAGAAACCTAAACTCTAATTTTATGTAGATTTATAATTGTTATTTTTACCAAATGAAATGAGAAGTGGTGTGTGCTTTAAAAGTGCCTAAGTCTAAAGTTGCCAAAAGCCAAAATCTAATCTACGAGCTAAGTCAAATTATACATGTTCTTACTCTATGCCAAATTCTATAGCTTTACATACTAGCCATTCAGAATTTCTTAAGTCCTTCAGCCTCTCGGGTTTTATATCTTTAACCAAAATTTTGGGTATTCCACATGCCACGCAACACATTAAATCCCAACACAGCGCTTAGTATGATACCATTACCTTATAGTCATCTCTTCGAGATGGTGATGGATGTAGAGATTTTCCACATGGCAGGACCGAGTGATAACTCATGAGGAGGAGGAATATATTGAATGCAAGGGACTGAGAAGTTTTCTTATACATGTCAAGTGCATAGGAAACAAGACATTATCACCACGAAACACAGAAAAATATCAGAAGCCAAGGCCTGACAATCGAACCAGATATCCCCAACAATAATCCCATCCTGATCGTAATGAGTCGATGCTCACAGGATCCTCAGAATTAATGTTTTCATGAGATGATGATGACAAACTTGATGCACCACCTTTTTGTATGACCTTCGGAGTTGGTAATTCATGAGGATTAGGAACCCACGTGGAAATCGTTGATTCTCTTTGAGGAATTTTTGGTTACAGTCCTTGACAACATGTTTGACACTATGGCATCTTAGACCCCAAAAATTTATGTTCAGATAATCTAGTACTTGGACATAAGATCACTTTCTCGCCACCAATTTGATAGATTCATATAGGCCATCATATGGATCCAACTCGACCAATATCTGAGCCACTACATGACTTGCTAAAGATTTAAAACTAATGTCTTTTGCTATAAAATTACCCAACACATTTCCAATGGCCCGAAGACCCTCATAAGACCAATAATCCAATGAAATATTCAACTTTTTAATCCAAGCCGGAACACTCTTGAAACCTTCGACGTTGGCATCAAATAATGGGTGCTCGAATTTGGCACTTAAAACCCGGCGTTCCCAAAACCATCGCACTGAAATGATCCTAAGCAAATATTCCTTCTCTTTGAAAACAAAACATATCCAACCATGAGATAAAATATGAAATATAGGGGAATACACCAAAATAGGTACCCAATGAATCACCATCCACCGAGTAAGAACCCCCACTGAGATTCAACAATTACCAAACATAACCACCAATGCCCTCCCATCCAAATCAACTATCTGCAAAACTTGGAGATCCTTCCCCACAACTAAAGCAATATCTCCACCTCAAGAGTGCTTTGTTATCTTTTGTTTCCTCCCAATATCCCCTAGAATAGGTTTCGCCATAGCTAAATCTTCAAAGTCAAGTCTGCTACCACGAACCCAAATCCCCCAACACCGGAAAACCTACCACCACACTAGTAATCGGAGATGGAGCCAAACAAGGAGAGAATCCATCACCATGCAAATGTGTCGATGGAGAAATGGTATCTGGATACGTCGAAAGATCAATATGAGAAAATTGAGGCAAGGAGGGGCTCAAGGCCCGACAAAATCCAGTAGATTTGTCAATGAATGAGTTGGAAGGATCCCAACCCGTAGGCTTATTAAAGGCCCCCACCTTGAGATCCACTTGACCCCCCATGCAAAAAAACACTCTCTGCGACTTGTTCAATCTTCGAGGAGATAGTTAGACAGATGATATGTCATCTTCTGACAAGAGGTCACCTGAGTAATCCACTAGTTGAGGTGGATCCTCCATCAAGCCTCCTTGTAGACTTGCCACACGTCGCTCTATAGAAACCGTAACCCCTAGGGTCTATCTTTTCCCATGTACCTTATATATATATATATATATACCATTGCATCCTAAACCAAATCCATCTAGCTCATTGTTGCAGTATTTGTTTCTCCACTATATATTGCATTTGATTGCAAAGGTGAGGCTATTTTATCTCTTAAAAAAATGCACAAATACATGTGGATACATACATATATAATAAAACAAAATAAGATTGTATTGTCCTTACCATAACAAACAAAACCAAATTCATCTAGTGCATAACTGCAATATTTATTTATCCACTACATATTGCAACGTGTGAGAAGGTGAGGATAGTCATCTCTACTAAAATATGAAAATTTTAAGGTATATATATATATATATATATATATATATATATATATAATATTTTATTGTCTTTACCATTGCATCCTAAACCAAATCCATCTAGCTCATTGTTGCAGTATTTGTTTCTCCACTATATATTGCACTTGATTGCAAAGGTGAGGCTATTTTATCTCTTAAAAAAATGCACAAATACATGTGGATACATACATATATAATAAAACAAAATAAGATTTTATTGTCCTTACCATAGCATACTAAACCAAATTCATCTAGTGCATAGTTGCAATATTTATTTATCCACTACATTTTGCACTGTGTGAGAAGGTGAGGATAATTCATCTCTACTAAAAACATGAAAATTTTAGGTACAATTAAAGAAAAAACATATACAACTTTCTCATTCTATATTAACAAATTGAAGAAGATTAAAAAACTTGTTTCATCATAAAGTTTTAAATACGTATGCATGCAACTAATCAAAATAAGATTGTATTGTGTTTACAACTACATACCATACCAAAACCAATCTAGCTCATAGCTGCTTGTTTATTTCTCCATTGTGTTGCTAAGCACTCTTGCAATACTTCCATTTATCATCCATTTTTATAGATTAAAAAATACCAATAAATTCTATTGTTATCCTACATAACATGTCATATCATGCTCTTTACAATTCTTTGTGCATCCTAAACCCAGTCCTCAATATGTTGTCATTTATTGTTCCAATTTCTCTCATTGGTACTCACATTTCATCCACTACTTTCAAGCCTACAAGTGTTCATCATCTCCATGTCCATCGTTCCTTCACCACCATTTTATTGTCCATCTACATCTATTTCTAATCTGCATTCTTTAACACATCTAGAAAATGTTCCATCGAACCACTACATTGTTTCTTCACCCACCGAACATCTCTTTCTTTGTGTAGATGCTTTCCATATACAATGTGTTACTTGACAATGTAGATAGTTACTGATCAAGATCACATTACCCAACCTAAGAAAGAGAATGAAAAAGTAATAGATTGGAATAATATTCACAATACAATAAAGATAAAAATACACCATCCTGAGACAGACAACTATTGAATCATGTGTAAACATGTTATAATTTCTGGCCGAAAGAAAATCTGACACTAACAATGAGGGGAGACATCTATATGTCAATAATTCTCGTAGACATCTATATGTCCAACTAACATTCTCCCAAAATAGGTTTCCATTTCATAAATGAAAAAATAACTAGGGAAATAAAATGTACTTTCCTGAAACATTCTACTTTGCTCTGCTACAATGTATTGTGCAAGAAAATGTAACCACAGACCCTACCAGCGATGGCTATAGAAAATTTTTATATTTTGGTTAAGGATTTCTTTTTTGGGTAGTGGGGGTGGGATTTTTGAAGAAAAGGTTTCCCTAAAGAACCAAATAAATTGGGTTGATTGATTTTTATACATGATTTGGCCGAAAGAGACTAAAAGTTAGATTCTTAATAGCCAATGAAGAAAGAATATTCCCTATAATAGCCAAACTTAAACTTGATTATTTGATGCCACAACCCGAGAGGATACAATGCATTTAACTTGCAATAACTAGAACTTCAGCTATATTCCAACTTAGGGATGAGAAGGAAAATAGAATATGAATCATAAGACAACTCTTGGATAGAACATAATGATGTGATAAATATAAACCAAGATGGCAATTGGAAAACATAAACCAAATGACACAAGAAATAGAATGGAAAAAAATTAGTTTATGTTACTCTATGGAACAATAATGTTGACTGCTACATAATTTCCATTTGGCTTTTCCATTTGAGAGATAGCACTGCCGAAACTTCAGTTGTTCAGTTATTCGTACATGGAATAAATTCCATCCTCAAAGACACATTTATGTGTTTGATTGCCTTCTTTTTTCCTATATTATTCAAAAGAGAACAACTCCTGGAAGGCCATAAAGGAACAATAAATACAAACCAAAAAGGCAATTGGGAAACAAAAAATGATTGACACAAGCAATAGAGCATGTCAATGGACAAAAAATAGTTATGTTACTCAATTGAACAATAATGTTGACTGCTACATAATTTCCATTTGGCTTTTCCATTTGAGTGCTAGCACTGCCAAAACTTCAGTTGTTCAGTTACTTTTTGCATGGAATAAATTC
>SNQJ01S0096174.1:0-29234 GCA_010110895.2 Picea sitchensis
ATATATATATAAAATCGACCAAACTATATTTTCAGCAGAAAGAATATTTTGACCAAAAATATCTTTCGGTCAAAAACATATGTTCGGTTGAAACACTCTTTTGGTCGAAAATGTGATTTTCGGACAAAAACATCCGACAGACGTGTCCAGTGGCATGAATTTTGACGATGCTATTAGATTTAATGTTCAGCTGAAGAAATCTTTCGGTCGAAATAGTTAACAATTCAGTGAAAAAATCTAAATAGTTTGGCCAAAAAATTTCCATTAGCAATTTTCGCGACCGAATTCTCACAAATGTGTTACCCAGATACATGATTTTACCCTCCATTCAATTATAAAATATTTTTATTTAAATATTATAATGTTTTAAATTCACTGAATTCAGATGTAGTCATCCTTTAAAAAGTGAAATAAACGGGTATGATTAACTCTCATATACAAATTTCAATCATGTTAATCACGCCTTTCCTACCCGATAGATCTAACAATCTAAAATTAACGTGATCGATGGTTCATAATCATTTTTAGAAGTGAAGTTACCTACCTTTTAAGTGGATGGTTGTTTCCTGAAATATATGGCAGTTCTAACACCATTGAAATTGAGGACCCTAATTAAATTCGGGCTTGAACTTAACCACCAATTAACGGATACTTTTGCATCTGAAAATCTAACAGTTTCATTTTCTTTCAAGGAATGAACATGCGCAAACTTTAAAAGATCATGTTATATCTGAACTAATTAGGTGATGACACATGGATTCCACTAACCGCTCACAATTAAAATTACGGCACATTACAACTGTTGATTGAAAGCTCACATTTTTGTGCCTTAATTTCAATTAACTCTACATGTGTCAGTCGTTGTAGTAATACTAATTATGTTAAGGGTGGTGGTTTAGGTTATTCTTCACTTAGGATAGTATGTGTGAGGAGCTATGATACTGGTAAAGCTTAATTTTCACTATTTGTACTAGAGAAAGGTAAGAAATACAAACCCAATTCCTATTATTTTTATTTTAAAGCTCATATTGTGAAGGAAAAAACATAATGTTGGCTAGAAAGAAAAAGATTTTGAAAGAATCGTTAGGAGAGGATAACCAGGTCTTTAGTAATGTCTTAGCTGATGTTTTTGATACGGAAGTAAGTTTTGAGTCTTATATTCAAATCACAAAGCTTATTAATCAAGAGCGTTTAGAAAATTATGAACATGCATGGCTTTATAAGATCAATCTATTTGAAACTCTCATCCCTTAGGTTTATAGTGAAACTGACCTCATTCAAACATTCACAAATATTTATAATGCAGAAACTCATTTTATCATTTCAGCTGACAATCTGAGGAATATATGTTCAATATATCCATAAAATATAGCTAAAATGTTGAATTTACCTCTGGGTAATTCCCCTATATTAGAGCTTGACCTGTTAAAAGGGGTTGAAGGTTGGTCAACCGAAAAAAGGAACACAGTTATACAAAGGTTTACTATGGATCCTTCATATACTTTCAAAGAGTTTCTTAATAGATAAGAAGTTTGTTCTCCAATGGGTAGGCTTATGGTGTTAGTCATAGCTTTTATCCTCAAATGTGTTGACGATACGTTAATTGATGAAGTCAATCTCGTTATTATGGATGAAATTATAGATGATAAAAAGGGGACTAAATTTGATTATGCAAGCTTTCTATCTCATGCTATTCATTTTCAATTAGCATCATTCGAGGTATTGAAATCATTTAGGTATCAATATTATCTCTTCTTTGTAGTGTTATTTTCTCAATCAGAATTTTATGAAAGGAAAGGTCTTCGATTTGTTAAAAGGGATAAAGCTGGAAATAAACTTCATGTCACAAAATGGAGCTCTATTTTAATAATATTAGAATCTGAAGATGTATTTTTACATTTTTCCAACCAGTTTCTATTTGACGCGTATGGCCTTCTCATGGGACATGAGCCTCCTAGAATGACATTTTCTTATCAACAAAAGTTACAGTTGCACCCTTCTCTGAGAATAGGTGATTAGTTCATTTTCAAAGAATTTACTATAATTAGAATTTACAGATTCGAATTAGAACCTTATCAATTACACATTTGTATTCCTCCTAGATTGTTTTCCTTAGAATATTGCAGACAAAGACTAATAATTTATCAGTTACATTTTGTTTCAAAGAGAAAAAAGGTTTATTTCTCATTACCTAGAGAAGTTTCTTGTTTCCTTATTAAAATCAAGTCAACCATTGATTACATAAACAAATTGTTAGCATCCTACCACTTGAAAAAGGATATATCATGGAAGTTTGATTCCTATCATGTTATATCTGAAAAATGAAAGAATGTTGGATTACATGTTTATCAACATTGTCCAAATATTGCTATTGAAATGACAGCTTCAATCACCAAGCCCAAGATGGAAATAGAATTTCAAGAAAAGTTTGTGGTAACAGTTGAAGCGTATATTCATTCTACTAATCTTGAGTGTATAATCATAGGAGAGAAACAATTAGCAAACATCAAAAATTTGGAGACTAGTCTTCCAAGCATGATAGTGGAAGAAATTGAAGCTAATAATGTAGAGAAGAGGGAAATCAAATGGATAAAATTATCAGATATAGCCAATGAATAAATTGAAGAAGTACAAGAAGATATTTCAGAGCATATTAATTCCCTTCTTAGAGAATTGGAGAGAAAGAAATGAGAAGGACCCCTGCTCATGGTTTCTTATGGTTTCCCTACAAAAAAATAACAGAGTTTATCACTAGTCATTAAGGACAGTACCATGGCTAATAGTCAGGAAGTATCAAGGACAAGGTTCATGACTTCAACTGACGTGAAAAACAATCAATTCAATCTCATGGTGATGCAACCAAACCCAAACAAAAGTATTAGAATGACAGAATATAAGACTACCTCAGTTGGAGTTGATTTAACTCAAGTTAATGACTTTGATTTAGTTGAATGGCATAAACAAACTGGTGAGATTATAGCTCGCAAAATTATTCAATCATCAGTGAATGTAAGGAAACTACAAAATGTAGTTTTCAAACTATCTCAGCAATTAAGTAATGAGAAAACAATTAATAAAATCAAAGCAAACAAAGTTAGAGAATTGGAAGGATAAATTTCATTCATAACTTGTGGAAATAAGTCAACTACAAATTTCAAAGCTATTATGGATAAAAAAGAAAAGGAAATAACAAGCCTAAAAGATCGATTGAAAATTCCTCATTTTCATCTTACAGAGTCCAAAAACCTAATTGAAGCATATCAAGAAAAGGACAAAGTCAACTCAGAAAATATCGCTCTAAAAGAAAAACATGACATATCTGAGCAAAGAAATCGTTGAGTTGAAATTAGAAAAAGAAAGTTTTCGGAGAAATAAATAAAGGAAGTTAGATTCTTGATTCATTATTAATGTCACCCATGGATATTTCAATCTCATCCATAGGACCACCAGAAAATAACTAGAAAAAGGGAAAACACATAATTGAACTTGAAGAATAGTTGGAAAGGAAAACTCCAAAAATAAATGTTCTAATTAAAGAAAAAGAAAGCTTGAGCAAGCTTCTTGAAGATACATTAGAACAAACCGATGGTACATAGCACTTAGTTGAAGCAATACAAATATTGTGGGATCAAATTATTCAAGTTATGGATAAATTCAGGACCCACTTGGAAATATATTGGTTCTGTGAAACAATGACAATAAAAAATGCACAGCTTGATATCAGCAATCATCTATCCAAATTTGAAAAGAAGATGCCTCGGGATGAAAAGACTATTGAGTTTATCAATTCTCTTTCTCATCAAGAATTAAAAGATTTTGGAGTGAAAGATATATTTGATGGTGTATTAAATGTTATAAATGTCATAGAAAAGGGGGAGCTGCTCAGAGCATTGGTTAAGAAGATTGAAGAAGTTCATCAGGTGATAATTAAATTTAAAAGAAAATTCAAAAAGGTCAGAAAAATTGGTTTATCATATCCCTGGTCAATTGATCCTTGGCTTCAACCTAAGGAAGCCTATACATAGATGTTGGTTGCTTGCAGAGATGACATGCAGTTCAACATTGATGAAAATGAAGTATTCTATGGGAAACCCATTTTAATTCTTTGAGAAAATACTTTACAATTCTAACGATTCTCACTGATTTTTTAATCAGTCAAGCTACCATCCTTATTATTTATCCACGGAGCTTGAAGTTTTATACAGAAAGATATTGAAACAGTCGTTTCCGTCAAATGTTTAATGGAGCGAAATGCTTAGATTTAAGCTGATCTTGGTGAATCTTTGCATGAAATGATCATTCAAATGGATGAAGTGAAAGAAACCACTAAAGTAACTCTTGATATTGTTGAGACAAACTATCAAAGTAAAAAAGGAGAGGCACAAAAAGGGAATAATATTACCATTAAGGAGCCAACAACTGGCCATTTACCTTTAATTAAGAAAAGTCAAGTCGGTCCAAAGATGAGAGGCAAAAAATAGTTTTATTTTTATTTATTTTTATTTTAAAAGTTAGTTTCAGGACAATTATTTGATAGTTATGGAAAGAACTATAAAAATATTTTTTGAAGACTCTAAAGGGGTCATCATTTTCTTGAAAGACATACATTGCTTTCTGAGAATTCGATGCCATGAAAATGAAAATCTTTCGTATTTTTAATAGAATCTTTGTTTGATTTTGAAATAATATAAGGCACTGATTTGTATTCGAATCTATGTTTGTCAGTGTTTACTTTTGTTTATATGCATTTTTGCTTATCTCATATATCAACTAATTATAGTATGAATTTTTCATTAGGTTGACATGATCGCCTTTGAAGTTTATTCATTTTAGAATGATGGTTTGCAAGTTAACACACAAGGTTGGCTTGATATTATCTTTCTATTGAGATTTCATATGAATAATATCTGTTAATCTTATATACTAGATATTCAATATTGTATATGATGTAGATTTTGTTCACAGAATCTTTATGTAATGGCACTAGTTATTTTCTTTTATTTTCATGTGATCATTTTATCTTTGAGAATATGCTTCTTGATTATGAAGTGATTTGATCTGGTTTATTTCTTTCTAATTTGAAATGAAATAAGGTCCTGTTTTATTTGATATAGTCTGATATTCATTGGATAAAGTTTCCTTGTTTCTTGACCTCATTGATGTTCTTGGATATTCTAATTGGTTACGATATAGATTTAAATATCACCTACCTTTCATATTTAATTGTACAAGGGATACCCCCTCTAGATCCTAGATTTTTCTAAGAGATCCTAAAGAAGGAAGAGGCTTCTAAAGGTATATTTGGGTGCCTTGGCATTGTTCTTTTATAAGAACAACCTAAGGAACAACATCCAAACTGGCGTCGTTGTCAGGGATTGAAATTCTGACTATTTTAAAGGGATCTCTATATTGTATTCTTTGAATTTTATTAAGTGATATTTATGACTTTACCTAATCATGTAAAACCTCGTGCTCTCTTTGGTTTGTATGATCAAAGAATTATTTTAATCAGTTGCATAAATTAACCATACAAACTACAAGGAATCGTGTAGAATTAGAATGCTCTTGGCATGTTCTTGCTCAGCAAGATGCTCAAGCTCAACCTAACCCATAGGTCCAACAAGATTGAGAACGGAGACTCTTGTAAGTATTTAAATTTTCGTATTTCTTAAGGGATTGTATTATAGAGTTCAAGTAATATTATTCTAGTCTTTATTTATTTTCCAAGAAATGACATGTATTTTGCTTCATAGGTGAATGAAGTAGAATTCCGTGTTTGTTTTATCTTTGAAAATCTTTAACTTAATATTTTCACCTTATCAAGTAAACCCGGAGAATAACTTTAGAAATACTCTTTCTCATCAAAGAACACCACATAATACCCCTCTGTCTGACCTTGAGAAACTTGTTTCACAGGAAAACAGACGACGAAAGGTAGGATCTTGTTCATTAGGCTCTCCTAAAATTGAAGATATTGAAATTCCAGAAGTTGAATATATTGAAAATCAATTCGAATATAAAACCCCACCGACGAGAAAATTTGGTTCTCCTTTGGTCGATAATATTCCTTTGGTGGATATTTCTAACACTTTTTTTACTTGACTCCTTTTGGGAAGGTTTCATTTATCCTTAGTAATGTCTCTCCAGAGAGGTCTCCTAAGACTGAAAAGGAATCACCACCTTATTCAAAAGAAAGTATGTCACCTCAAGTCCAACAGTGGGTCAATGCCCGCTATCACCGTTTTGTACTTCCTCAACAATTACATAACTTACCTGATAAGTATTTAAAAGAATTACCTAAGTACAATGGTCAAACCGATGTCGGTGTTAAAGACCATATTGCCTTTTTTCCGAGATTGTACTAATAATATCGGAGTTTCATATGAATATGTATATCTCATATTATTTGTGCAAATCCTCAAAGGTGATGCACAACATTGGTTTCGAAATCTACCTACTAATAGCATTACGACTTGGGAAGAATTGGGAACAACCTTTTTAAATCAATGGGGTGAAAAAAGATACCACCAATACTATCTTACCGAGTTTGTTCCTTTAAAGAGAAAAAATGATGAATCTGTTTCTGATTTTACAAAACGATTTAATAATATTTATAATAGAATACCGAAAGATATAAAACTAACCCTAGTCGTAGCTAAGGTTACATATACTTTTTATTTTAATCCTAAATTTTCCTTATTACTAAGGGAACAAAGGGTTGGTATATTATCTGCTATGAAAACTCTGGTTTAGACTTAGAAGGAAATCTAGTTGTCGTAGGTAAAAACAAATATAAAGTTGAAAAGTCTAAAAGTAAGAAAAATCCAGAAGATAACTCAGCAGGAGCATCCTTTTTCGCTAATAAGCAAGATCAAAAGATTGACAAAATAGAAAAAATAGTTAAATATTTATTCAGTAAAATGGCTAAGTTTGAGATTACTAATAAAATTATTCCTCCTAATCCACAGAGAAATTTACAAAACAATTCTGGAGCATTTAGAACTTTCCCACAAAAAATTGTTGTCCCTTATAGACGATCATTTAATCCTCAAATGTTGAATAAAGATAACAAGGTTGATGAACCTCCACCACAACCTCCATTAATAAATAGCAACAATATGATTGAAGATTGTGAAACAAAATTACAAGACTAAGAATTTGAGGTATCAGAAGAAGTACTTGAGATTAATTGGTTAGAGGCAAAGGAGCCTCAAACTTTTTTGACTCAACAAGATCATTAAAATTCAATATCTGACTTTATGCAAAATATTAATATGTTAGAACAAGAAATGGAAAATATATGGGTCGAACAGTATCAAGCATTTTCTCAAGCAATCTTGGCTGAAATTCATCATAATTATGATCTTAGACCAAAACCCAATCAGGTTCAACCTCAAATTCAGATGGTGATAAAAAAAAATACAAAAACAACCAAAGGAAGTAGTTAAGCATGTGACCGAACCACAAAATAAAGAATTTCTTATTCAAACTACTAGTTCTTCAATTTAACCATTGAACTTAACAAAGTATGTATTCCAATTCCTTTGAACGAAGTAATAAAGATGTATTATTTTAAAGAAGAAGTAACAAAGTTCATGGGTTTTTCTACTGACTTAACTTTGAATACTGACACTATTAATGAGCAAAACGAAGCACCCAAAATCTATGTAGGACCTTATCTTGAAAAAGAACATACGGATATTCCTCCTTTTTACATTACTTTGACCATTCATGATCAGTTATTACATAATTATATGTTGGAATCAGGAGCCTCTCATAATCTTATGCTCAAGGTCATCATGGAAAAGTTAGGGCTTGATATTACTAAACCTTATAAATATTTATATACCTTTGATTCAAAGAAAGTACAGTGTCTTGGGCTTATCAAGGACTTGATTGTTAATTTAGCTCAAGTTCCTAACAAAAGTATTATGATGGATATCATCGTTGTTGTTGTACCTCCTAGATTTGGTATGATTCTTTCAAGATACTAGGGTGCCAAATTGGGAGGAACTCTACAGTTAGATCTATAGTATGCAACTATACCAGTGTCTTGTGGGAAAACCTAAATACTTTACTGAGAAGCTCATTTTGCTTATACTTTAAGTGATGTAAATAATTCACAAAATCATCCAATATATGTTGAGAATGATGAATTAGGAAATTTTCTATTAGCATTTATTGAAGAAATCAATAAAGAAAGTTCCATATGTGAAACCATAAATAAAATACCAGTCGATCCTAATAAAGTTTGGAAAATGTATTTCGATGGTGCCTCTTCAAAGGACGGATCGGAGATGGTATTAATTTTATCTCCCCTAATAAACATTCATTTTCCTTTTCTTATAAATTAAACTATGAAACTACAAATAATGTTGCAGAGTATGAAGCTCTTATTCTTGGCCTTGAAAAGGCTAGAAGATTAAATATCGATAAGCTATCCATTTTTGGAGATTCAAAGCTTTTTATACATCAAGTTAAAGCCTTATGTCAAACCAAACATCCTTGTTTGAGGGATTATAGGAATCAAGTGTGGGACCTTGAAGAAAAATTTTATTAGTTGTAAACTTCACTGTTATTTCTAGGGAGCAAAATGAAATTATTGATTCCTTCTTCTTTTTTTTAACAAAAACCAGAGAAAATTTATATTAAAAAGTTGTGAATAATCACAAGAGAAGTACAAAAAGTGATTTGTAGGGCTTGTAATTACATAATTTGCCTCCCTGTAGGCTCCCAGTAGGTATGTGGTGATCGGGGGTGAGAATTTATACTATTCTAAGGCCGATCAAATCTTTTACAGTGAAGATCATCAAACAGTAAGAGCCTAACAAAAAAATTGTTAAACAGAGCATACACTTAAATATTGTTCACGTCCAGTGCTGGAGGTTCTTCTTCTATTGATAGCCTCAAATTTAGGTCCAGTAGTGGTCGAGGTCCAGGAGAAGAGGCTTCATTGGAGATGGTTGTAGAAGATGTTGGGGAAGCTGGAGGCGAAATAGGTCCAACCGCAAACTGAAGAATTGTTATCTATTGCCTTAGTGCCTCGCATTCGTCCTTTATCCGTTCATGATTTGCCCGTTGCTGGATGGTGATTTCCATTATGGTTAGGACTTGAGTTGAGAGGGATCTGAGATTGATTTTCATATTTTGCACCGTATTAACCAGTTCATTATGTTCTTCCTTTAAGATGGCGCGATGGTTTCCTGTGTTCCTTCTCATTTTGATGAGATTGCTTTCACTGCCTGTCTAAATGATGCAAGAGTCGATATCTGCGATAAGAGGAGGGGTAGAGTTATCTCTCTTCTTCGGAGTATGAAATAGGCCCAAGTGATGCACCATGCTTCTTCTGATATGGTCCATCATCTGCACGAGATTCGGAAGATGATTTCGTTTACCCATTTTTAAATGGGCACACGAACTGCTATCATGCCCTTTGTTGATCTTGGTACTTCTCACATTGCCCGAATTAAATGGATAGTACTCCCATGGAGTCATGCCGAGCGAATTTATCACCCTCCAGGTCTTGTTATGGTAATCTGATGCAGCTGAAAGAGTGTCGAAGTGACTTCCTAAGCCGAGGGAGATGGAGGGTGTGGAAAGAGTGGCACGCGTTGAGGTGAAAGAGGGAACTTCAAGGTAACGAGAGGTGAGGTGTAGAAGTGTGAAGGCCCGGATCCCAGTGCCATGAGGAGGATTTAGAGGAGAGGTGTTGTGATGTGAATGGTTCATGCTAGTGGCCAAATTCATATTCCATGTGTCGGTATGAGCGAACAGGTGAGTTGGCCGCCAGTTGTCTAGTGCTTGTAGGATGGGTGAAAATATCATGGAATGGGGCTTAGTTGTGTGAGGCCATTGACAACCAATGAACCTGGCTCCAGAGTGATTTCTAGATTCGCTTGAGTATCAGTGATTTGATTATTGCGTCTGAGTACATGAAAAAAGGAAACATTGCAGAAGTGTTTGGTAATTTCAGAGATTCAGTGGGATATGGCATTTAAATGGATATTCGGGCAGTGAGAACCTTTGTGGGCATGATTTATAATTATGTTAGAATCGTCGATGACAGAAAGGGAGTGGATGTTCATATTTTTGGCAAGGAGAAGGCTTTAATACAGAGCGTAAGCTTCGGATTGATTATTGGAAGCAATTCTGAGGCTCTAGTGGAAGGTGAGTTTTTTATTTCCTCTTGGGAAAATGATGACCCCTCCCACTCCTGCCACCCCAAGGTTTCCATTTGAGGATCCGTCGAATTAGAGAGTATGTGTCAGTTTCTCATTGTGCCAGTGTGAGAACTCAAAGTCATTATGAAGTTGCCAGGAGGATCTCGTTAGAGGGGGGGTGGCAAATGGGAGGGATGAAGAGGAAAATGATGGAGATCCAATCGGATTCTAAGCTGGAGGAGGGGGTGAAGGAGATGGGTTTGGATTTGGAAAGGAAGAATTCTGCCAAAAGGGCTATGGCTTTTTTAGCTACAAGGTATGGTGGGGAGTGGAGGTTGGAGAAGATGGCCCTATTTTGGGAGAGCCAAATTTTCCAGCAAATGTACTTAGGCAAGGCTTTGAATAAGCCTCTGAAGAGAAGTTTGTTCTGGAAGGAGCCATGATAATAGGATTCCCAATTTGAGAGCATCTCTTTTGGTTGGGACGGTCATCTAATTTTGTTGTGTAGGATTTGGAGGGATTATTTCCACACAGAGATAGCATAGGGGCAATGGAGGAAAATATGTTGAGAGGTTTCTTGTGCATTGTGACACTGCTCACATCTGAAAGGACCGTGTACGTTCCTTTTGAGAAGATTTTAACCTGTAAGTAATTTTCCATGTGAAACTATCCAAAAAAAGGAATTTACCTTAGGAGGATTGTCATTGCTCCAGAGGGAATTCCAGATCTTATCTTTGGGGGGGAGATCTGTTTGGGAGAGAAGATGTGAATAACCTTGTTTAACAAAGTAAATCCCATTACCCCAACCTCTCTTGTATTTTAGCGTGTTATGAATGGGGGGTGTAGCCTCTCAAAAGACTTTGCAATTGATGGGCCGCTTCCTGAAGATTGCCTAGAATATTTTGAAGTTTCCATCCTATCCAATCTCATGAATCAACGTTCCATGAAGAGATATCTGAGATGTAATTCTTGCCTTGCGAGTTTATCCAGTTAATGAGAGGTCGAAGTTGAATGTGTTGCCATATTGGCGGCTTTCCCATGATGTGGTCTGCTCCAATAAGGATTTTTCTCCCATTCCCAGGTATCCAGGTGAGATGGATTTTAATGAGGGGTATGGAGGCATAAATAATCTTCTCGATTGGAGAGCCATTGCTCAAGGAGTGTGTTGTTCTAAACATCTGAGTCTGTCCCCTGTTAGGTATTTCTTTAAGAGAGTTTTTTTGCGCCAGTCTGTCCTTCCCGAAATAAGATTCCATAAGATTTTTTCTCCCATAGCCAGGTTGGAGAGGGTAGGGTATTTTATGCCCAGGCCTCCATTTTCTTTTGGATGTTTTACAATGTCCCAGTTGACAAGGTGAAATTTTTTTGTTTCAGTCTTTCCCCCTTTCCAGAGAAGGCATCTTAGGAGATGGGAGATCGAGATCCTAATGCTATGAGGTGCAAGAAGAGAGGAGAATTGAAAAATAGGGAGAGCGGAGAGGACTGATTTTAAAAGCACAATTCGGCCGGCCAGGTTGATCCAGAAGGAGCCCCATTGATCCAACTTGTTTTTTATTTTTTCAAGGATTTGGTTCCAGGCTGAATTGGGAAGATATTTAAGGCAGATTGGGATGCCAAGGTATCTGAAGGTTTGCCATTTTTCTATGATAAGGGAACGGAAGATGTTTTCTATTAAGTGGCCTATTCTTGGGGGAGTGTTCTAGGTGTAGATATTGGATTTGGCACTATTTATGAGGGCTCTCGAGGCCTGGGTGAAATTATCCAAAGCATTTTTGAATCTCTTGGCTATGAAAATGGAGGCACCTCCAATGAGGAGAGTGTCATCATCGAATTGGGACTGGTTTATTCTCTTTGTCCCCCGAGCAATTTTGATACCAGGAATGTCTTTAGAGGCGCAATCATTTTCTAGTTGCCTTGTGAGAATTTATGCCATAATTATGTAGAGGAGGGGGGAAAGGGGGCAACCTTGCCTCAACCCTCTAGAACTTTTGAAGAATTTTGTTGGCCGCCTGTTAATCAGAGGAGCAATCCATGGCTTGGAAATGCAGGCAAATATCCAAGCAACAAATTCTGGACTAAAGACAAATTTTCATAAAATTGCAAACAGAAATGTATGTCTCACCCTGTCGAAAGCGTTGGCCATGTCTATTTTTATGATCATTCCTTGATCTCCTCATTCCCTGATGAAGTGTATGGCTTCTTGGACCAAGATGATGTTGTCGATCATTTGTCTCTTTTCTACAAATCCACTTTGGTTTGGGGAGATAAGCTTATGGAGGAGAGGTTTGATTCGATTGGAAATGATTTTTGTGATGAGTTTCTAAGAGACATTGCATAAGGATATGGGCCTGAATCTAGAGAAAGAAGATGGATTTGAGTCTTTTGGTATAAGTGCTAGAAAAGTGGAATTTGTGTTGCCCCCCAACTTTGTAGATTTCTGGACATATTTGATCATTCTCAAGAGATATTTTTTAATTGTGTGCCAACATTTTTTATAGAAGTGGGCATTGAAGACATCTGGGCCTAGAGATTTTTCTGGGTGAAGTTGGGAGAGGGCTTCATAAAGTTATTTTTCTGTGACCTCTTGATCTATCTTGGCATTATCTTCTTGGGTTACAACATTCGGAATGTTTAGCAACAGATCTTCTTGAGTGTTTAGATTGGCAATGCCTTACTCAGTTACAAGATGCTCAAAATGTGTTTTGGCTTCTTCCTGGATTTGTTGAAAGTCATTTATTTTTGTTCCATATTCCTTTGTGATTTCCTTCACCTTGTTCCTCCAGAGTCTGTCTTTGGTTTGTCTCTGAAAGAATCTTGTGTTTTTATCTCCTAATTTGAGCCAAAGAATTCGAGATTTGAGCCTCCAAGTTTCCTCCTCTGAGTGGAGAATTTTTTGATACTCAATAAAATCCTGTTGTTCTTTTAGAAGAAGAGAGTGAGTGGGGAGTCCCTTTTCCATTTCCATTCTATTTTCTTCCATTTCCTTAATTTTCTTTATTTTGGCTTCTTGATTTTTTTCTTTGTTGAATTTAACCCAATGCTTGAGGGTTGATTTGAATCTTTTTAGCTTATTCTCCCATATGAAGGTTGGAGAGCCTTGTATCCAACAACTCTCCATGCGTCTGAGACAATATCAAAAAATTTTGGGTCTGAGAGCCAAAGGGGGTTGAATCTGAAGGGGATGGGGCCGAGAATCTCAGGGGGGGAGGGGCTTAGGGTGATGGGTCGGTGATCAAAGCCTATCTAGGGTAGAATGAGGGAGGAGGGGGAAACAGACTCATCAAGGAAGGATTTGTTTAGTAGAAAATGATCCAGGCGAGCAGTAATATGCTCGATCCCTATCTGTTTGTTCGACCAAGTGAAGCGGCCATTAGAAGGTTTTATGTCAATTAGTTGGAAAGAAGATATGAGATCCTCAAGATGCTCTCAAGTGGGGTCCTGTACTTGGGTGCCTCCTTTCTTTTCTTTAGGGTGGAGGGTTGTGTTGAGGTCTCCAGTTATAATAAGATCCTTAGGATCTAGACTCCCTTGAAGGTTTTGGAGGGAGGTCCAACATTCAATTTTTTCTTGATAAATAACAGGAATATACACATTAAATACATTCAAAGTCTTACCAGTAGGAATTTGAAGCAGGTTTGTTTGGATCCAGTGAGTTGTAGAGTACCATCTTTGCAGAGAGAAGATGCTCAGATTCCACAGGGTGCAAATTCCTCCCGATGCTCCTCTTGTGCTAAATGCCACGCCTTTGTATGAACACTAGATGTAGTTTCTTTCTGAAGGATGTTAGTATCCTTCCTTTTAGTCTCCTGGAGCAGAAGGACATGAGGGTTTTCTACTTTGATTAAGTCATGTATCAACGAGAGCTTGTGTCAGCTCCCTAGTCCCTTGCAGTTCCAAGAGATTGTTTTTATCATTTAGAAGGCTTGGATTTTCCCCCTTTATGGGGGTTGGATCCATTCTGATTTCTTGTCTGCCTTGTTTCTTTTTTAGTATGTTGATCGAGATTTGTTTGTTTCCTAAGTTCTATTTCCTTCCTAGTTGAAGCTTCCCACTTGTGCAGATTGGATTTTCTACCCACTTTTCTGATGGGGGAGTCGTGGGTATGAGTATGAGCCTTCCTCTGAGCTTTGGTCTATTTATTCGTACTCAGGGTGAGATGAAGGATGAAGGGGAGAAGGGGGGGCTAAGGGGGATGAATGGTGAGGAGGCTCAGAGGGGTGACTTACGGGAGAGGCGGGAGGAGGGGGAAGATGGGGGTGCGAGGGGGGCAGCTCCATGCGAGGTGGATTTTGGTTCGAGTTCAGACTGGAAGGCTCTAGATCTTGAGATGATTCAGGTAATGGTGGCATGGGGATGACTTTAGGGTTTTGGCCTTGGAGTTGTTGTTTTTTCCTTTTAGGTTGTTTCCATTGATCGAATTCTTCAAGGGGGGTTTCAGGGGGGATTTGGGACAGTGCTTTGAAATGTCCATATTCGTGACAGATTTTTCATTTCAAAGGTAGTTGTTCATAGTCGAATTCTTGTAGATAGGTCCATTTGTCCAAAGTGAGGTTGATAGCTTCAAGCAGGCCTTTTTCAAGATCAAATTCTACACAGATCCATGCGCAAGCTTGGAGACCATCTTTAGGTTCGGTACAATCTATATATTTCCCGAGGGTATTACCTATAGAGTGAATATTTTCATTGTTCCAAGAGTGCAGGGGGAGGAAGGGGAGACAAACCTAAACTGGAACTGCAATGGGGATATCGTTCTCGGGGATGAAATCTGGGATCCAGCTATTAAGATACATACCTCTGGAGCCCATAAAGTACGATCTGCTTTGGAAGATGAGATCTCGATCTGATTTTTCTTTGAACAAAAAGGCAAAGAAGCCTCTTCCACATAGAAAGTACGAGAGGTTTCCTTTCAGGTGGGGTTTCCATTTCTTGTCAATCCAGATCGCCATAGCCTGCGGTGAGGGCCAAATTCCAGTGAACTAACCTATGAGAGCATGATCTGCAAATTTTAGGGAAATGGATCTAGAGCTTCCTTGGATCTGAACAGAGGGGATTTGACCAGTTTTTTCACGAATTTTGGAGGGGCACGCTTGGTCAACTTGGGAAGGGAGGTGATTAGTGAGGCAAAGGTTGCAGCATCCAGGGAGGAGGGAGAAGGAGGCGGATGGGGGGGGGAGAGTTTTTTAAGATAATCAACAAATTAAGAGATTCATCGAGATGGTTGGTGAGTTTTCTGAGGAAAATATTGATGAAGATGAACAAGAGACTTTAGAAAAATCCAAAACAGATCAAAAGATTGTTGATAAAATTGCAAATCATAAAATTGTCCAATTAAAGAAAAATTATATTCCAGGTTTGATTCCTTTAGAAAAAGTATTTGATCAAAAAAACGTCGCTATTAATCCCATGCTAAAGCTAACAGTTGAAGACGTCCAAGAGGAAAACCTTGGTACTGAAGAAAAACCTAAAATAATTAAGATATCTAAGAATTTGTCGCCTCAACAGAGACAAGAATATATAGATCTTTGTAAAGAATATATGGATATATTTTTGGAGTTATGAAGATCTCAAAACATACGATAAGTCAATTATTCAACATAGAATACCTCTAAAATAAGGAACAAATCCCTTCAGAAAAAAAAAACCCAGACATGTTAATCCACTATTATTACCTGTAATTGAGAAGTAAATTAAGAAGTTATTGGACGCTAGAATTATCATTCCTCTGAGATATTCAAAATGGGTAGCCAATTTGGTTCTTGTTCGTAAGAAAAGTGGAGAAATCTATTTGTGCGTATACTATCGTAATATTAACAACATTTATCTTAAAGATAATTATCCTTTGCCTAAAATGGATCATATCTTACAAAGGGTAATTGGTGCAGAGAGAATTTCTATAGTGGATAGTTTCTATCGATATAACCATATTTTTGTTCATAAGGATGACAGGGCAAAAATAGTTTTTTATAACATCGTCAGGTACATTTATGTATGATAAAATGCCTTTCATATTAATGAATGCATGCGCTACATTTCAAAGAGCAATGGACATTGCCTTCGTGTATCAAAAAGATAAGTTCATTGTAATATATCTTGATGATATGATAATTTTTCTCAAAAAATGATAAGCTTCATCGTTAAAATCTAAAAAAATGTTTTTTGAAATGCAGAAAGTATCGTTTATCGCTCAATCCAAAAAAATCTTATTTTTCTATGTCTGAAGGTAAAATTTTAGGGCATATTGTTATTGAGGAAGGTATTAAAATTGACCCTGAAATAGTATAGACTATTCAATATATTCCTTTACCTAGACATTGTAACAACCCGGTCGTTACAACTACAAGCGACTCAAAGCAACAACAAATTTTTTTTTGTTTTAAGCATGAAGGAAACAACGACAACGATTAATCAACACAACTTGACAATGAACACAATGCACTCAGATCAGGCAACAGTCAACAATGACTCAGCATACTAGCACATCATGCAACTGGACGAATCATGCGATAATCAATAGATAGATAAAAATGGCTACCCTCCTAACACAAGCAAGACAACACCTATAAGCTAAAGGACAACATCAACAACCCTAACACAACAGCTTCGACGACTAGTATCTAGAAACCTCTACAACACGTAAAACCAAACGCATTAAGGAATTACAAAACCAAGTACCAACATCAATTACAATGAACAATACGCCCACATCGGGAAGCACAGGACTCTGTCCAGGTTATCATTCACATCTATCCATCAAGGTGCGCAATGATCCCCTCATCAGGAATCATGTTGTCACAAGGCGATAGGCGTGACAGTAACCATGGTGCAACATAACATATCTAGACCTTTGACCCAAGCTAAAATCCAACGCACTAGGAGACCAAATTAATTGTCAAAAATACAAGAAGACTATACCCAAGCACCCAATTAACAAGTCAACAAGACACAAGGTGACATCATTCAATATTTAAATTGCGCGACCAACTGAAGAATTCTTTTTTTCTTATGAGGCACTTTTTCAAGGAAGTCTCCCACACTGTAAAATAGAAATAAACTGAATAATATCTAAAAATTCACGTGCATGGATATTCTATTTAAATTCCCTAGATAATAGAATGTTATAGAAAGCTAGCTTAAACATATGCGATATAAGAAACTAGTACTTACATTTTGTTAAGCCAATAATGTTTACCATCATATAAAGATAAACAAGTAAATTAATATATTAAGAAGATGAATACAAGGAGTTTTCTTTTTGGATTAACAAGAACTTCCACATCATCTTATCTGCCAGTTTAAAATAGTTGTCCAGAAATCGTTGTCCATTAATAAAATTGTTGTCAAAAATCATTGTATAATAAAATCGGTGTCTAACAAAAATGATATCTAAAATGATATTGTTGTCTAAAATATATTTCTATCCCTTAATGAGATCGTTGTCTAACAAAATGAAAGATAATAGTGATATTGTTGTCTAATAATATATAGCTATCCATTAATGAGATCGTTGTCTAACAAAATGAAAGCTAATAATGATATTATTGTCTAATAATATGCTTTAAGGGAAACCGCGGAGTTAATATGATATTGTTGTGTAATCATATATATCGTTGAGTTAAATATGATATTGTTGAGCGAAAATATGATACGCTGAGCAAAATATGATATCATTGTGTGTTATGATATCGTCGTTTAATATGATAACGTTGTGTAGTGTGATATCGTTGTGTAAAATGATCCTGTTGTGCAATGTATATCGTTGTCAATTAAGTACATGATAAGGTTGCACATTAATTACATAATGATGTTTTCTATCAACCATATGATATGGCTGTCCATTAAAAGTATAATATCGTTGTCTTATTAAATGTATAAATCGCTATCCAAAAACGCAGAGTATAATATGCTAACAACAATATCAATATCCAAAAACGCAGAGCATAATAACGCTATCCAAAAACGCAGAGTATAATATGCCATCCAAAAACACAGAGTATAATATCGTTGTGTAAATATGATCTATACATAAAATCATTGTCCAAATGTATTGTTGATGCCATAATTGTTGTAAGAGGATCTAGCTATAGGAATGAATGTGGACACATCCAGAGAAACAACATTCAGATCAAGATTTTAGCCATCAAATTCCTTGAAAGTTTAGTAAATTAAAATCTACGATATCTATTGATTTCTACCAATTGTTGTTATTTAGTTTGGAACCCCATTTATAACTCTACAAATTATTACTTTAAAAAGGTTGAACTCAAATATAACCTTGTGTTGGATTTGCATATAATGAAATCGAACAAGATGTAAATTTTCACATTGTTAAAATATGCTTTTAACTAATTGAAATGAATGATATTTCTCTGCAATGTAATTGATCATCTGTGTGTATCGTTGTGTGTATCTTTGCCCAAAACTATATGATACAAATTTTAAAGTGATAAGCCATCACCACGATGTCCATCGTATGGATAAAAACGCAGTCACACAAGTCATAAGAACGCAGTCACGCATAGTCATATATTAGATAAAAACGCAGTCACCATAAAAAGCAGTGATAATCATTCACAAAGAAGAACGCAAAGATTACTCATTCAGAAATGAGTCATTCAAAGACACAGAGATATTCATTCACAAAAAGACGCAATGATTACTCATTCAGAAATGAAACACTCAAATACGCAGAGACACTTATTCACAAAAATGCAAGGATTACTCATTCATAAATGAATCACTCGAGACACAGAGATACTCATTCACAAAAACACAAGGATTAATCATCTAGAAAACACAGAGATTTATCATTCAAGTGCAAATATTTATCATAAGAGGAAAATGCAGAGATAAGTATGGGATAGATAGCTGGGCGAAAATTTATCCTTCACTTATTATCCATGCATAGGAAAGCAGGGCATTTGAATCTAAGTCTTTAAACACCGGAGTGATGACCGTCGATTCGGCTCTTGGCCGACTTCTCAGGCACGGACTAATAACTTAAAGGATAAGGGACAGAAGATAAAAAAAAAAAACACAATTTGTCTTCGTATTAACCAATAAAAACAAACACAGAGAAGTCATTACAATCAGAGTTTGGGTTCTCCATGGGAAATCAATTCAAAATATAGTGAGCATAAGGTTGGGATGACTTTAAGTTCTTTGATCATAAAATGTTGGGCCCATCAAGACATTTTGTTGAAGATAAAAATGAAATCTCTGGACAGTGTCACGCCGAAAAAACATAAACTTTAACACAGTAGAAGTACATTACTGAAGGCACGGGAACAATATTTAAACTACCATTCAATACAAATATACACATGCGTATCGCAGCCAAATGTGAAAGCTCTGAAGTCGTTGTCTCATGCGCGCTTCGTCCATCTCTCGCTTGCCAACCGATGTGACCTTACTGGTACCTCCCAACCAACGTTAGGGGTAATATTCTTCCCCCTGAGCCCCCCGAGATGCAAAGGGGCCACACACATAATACCAGAGACTGCTATCACCCAGCTCGCCTCGCAAGGTCGAGCTACCACTTGTTACTCGAGTTGGGTATCCCAACTCCCACAAGAGAAAGTTCAGTCAAGATAAAATTTCAGCAGCGTAACGTTACACAAAAATATGAGATCCGTACTCCTCCTCCGCCATCTCTTTTATAGAGTTTTAAAGTAGTTAGTTTCCCAAATTCTCATTAAATTCCTTTTTCATTTATTTAATTTTGAAAAACCTCCCCTGTGCACATGTCACCCGATTCCCTAGTTGCACCAGAAAATCAATTTTATTAACTAAATAAATACTCCTATTTCCCTCATCCACCTAAGAGCATTCCTAAAAACGCTCCTCGGTGTCCCAAAATTCCCTTACACTTCTTAAATGACTTATGCCTTACTTAATTCCTAGTTGAGTTCATAATTAGAAAGTTCCAAGGCAAGATTCCTTACTAAGTTATACATTCAGTTTTTTCTTTATGTTTCCCTTTTTCTTTAAGTTTCTCTTTTTCTTTTAAGTTTCTCCCTTTTTCCTTTTTAACTAAAAATCAATTTAGCAAGTGTAGATAAAACAACCATTTACCCTTTTACCTTTTTAATTAAAAAATAATTTAGCAAGTGTAGATAAAAACAACCATTTACCCTTTTTCCTTTTTAATTAAAAAATAATTTAGCAAGTGTAGATAAAAACAACCATTTACTCTCTTTTCTTTTTAACTAAAAATTAAATTAGTAAATGTAGATAGAAACAACCATTACCCCTTTTTTTTAAATTAATCCTCCATTATAATTTTGACTTTAATAAATAAATTTGAATTTCTTATTAGTTATAGAAGAACCTTTAGTGAATTGAAATTTATAAAAAGAATCTTAGTGAATTAAAATTTTATAAAGGAACCTTAGTGAATTAAAATTTCCACTTTAATCTGGTTATATGTCTAATTAGTTGTTGTTTTGTTTGTTCTAAGGTTCTACTCAGACCTATGTTTTTAATTCACTAGGCTTGGCGACAGTTCTTAAGGGAAAAATTAGTCATTAAACTTTACTTATCACATCATTCATTTTAAGGTCAACTAGGTTTATTCACTTACCAGTTAAAATCGTGACGTGCCCTTTAGGACGCACTACGTGCTCCAAGGGTGTCACTCACCTATTTTCATTTTCCTTGTGTGACTTTCCCTTCAAGACGCACTACGTGCTCCAAGGGTGTCACTCGCCTCTTTTTGTTTTCTTTGCGCGACGTGCCCTTTAAGACGCACTACGTGCTCCAAGAGTGTCACTCGCCTCTTGACTGAATTTGGTAGATGTTAAACCCCTGGAGTCAATACTTCGCCAGGTGATCTTGTGGGAGACTAAGGGCCTCTAAGGAATAAGGCCCCTGCCTTATTGCGCGCCCCTTAGAATCATCGTGAGTGATTGTCACAGTCAACGCTCATGGCATTGTGGGTCTTCCCGAACTAGGTAATAGTTAACCTACAGTTCGAGCCACGGCGGGAGTGTTAGTAGGTTGTGGCAGGAATGCTTCCACACCTCTCCCTCGATGTCTATGGTTGTCGTGCCTGACCCCTCTACTCCAAATGTGAGTCTGATTGGCAAGCTATCATCAGCCTGCATCCATCAACGAATCATGTTAGCAATAATAATCAATCATCATAACATCTAATCATATGTACATATGTCACATCAAAAACATTCGAACCCAACAATCCACTCCCTGACTCGATACGGAGTCCAAGAGGTTTCATTAATGCCTCTGCATCCTCAAGGTCCAAAGTCCTGCACACTCAGGAGAACCCAGTCAATAGCACTTGTCTATGTAAATACAACCAAATAACATATCATCAAATCCATAATATCGCATAATCATAATCAAAACGACCAATAGATATAATAACCCAGATCACTTGCAAGAAAGTGTCCTCAAAGAATAAGTTTTCTCAGTGCGCGCAAGAGTGGGATGTTACAGACATAAAAAAGAAGTACAATCTTTTTTAGGTAAAATAAATTTTCTAAGACAATTTATTCCAAATTTTGAAAAAATTGTGAAGGAGATTACGAATATGCTTAAAAAGGGAAATGAAATCAAATGGAATGCGGATGCAAGGGAGTCTTTCCAAAGGATTAAACGATCCTTGACCAAGGCTCCTCTATTGGTAAGTCTTGATTACAAAAAAGACTTCATCATTTTTCCTTTTGCTTTGCAACATACGATTGTTGGGGTTTTGTTACAAAAAAACATAAAATTGCCATGAACATTTGATAGCCTTTTTTAGTCGGGATTTGAGAGATGCGGAATTGAAATATGACATCATGGAAAAACAAGAATTCCCTCTAGTTAATTCTCTTAAAGGCTTTCAAACTTATGTTTTACAATCAAAAATTATGATTTTTACCCCTTCTTCGACAGTTAAAGAAATTTTGACTCGACATGATATCGAAGGCAAGAAAGGTAAGTGGATTGCTAAAATACAGGAGTATGATATAGAAATTAAGCCTACTAAATTAATTAAAGGTCAAGGTTTAGAAAAACTCTTAGTTGAGACTAATTGTAAAGCTCTTAATATAAATCAAATAACTCATGAAAATATAATGTCACAACAAAATCATGAAGATAAATCTGGAACTTTATTGCGAGAACCCCCTTATCAAGAATTTGATAGCCTTTTTACTTCTTCATCATGGTATGGAAATATTATTTATTACTTACAAAATATCAAATGCTCTGATCGCTTAGATAAATCACAAATTCGTTCTCTTAAGATTAAGTAATTAAATATTGTATATTCAGAGGTGTTCTTTACTGGAAAGACCTTGTTGGCATACTTTTGATATGTATCTTAGAGGATCAAATAGATAATATAATTAATCACATCATCGTGGGGTATGTGGTGGCCACTATGCTTGGAAGGCTATTGCTCACAATATTTTATGTAGTGGATATTATTAGCCTACCTTATTCAATATGGTGAATAATAAAGTGAGAGCTTGCTTAGAATGTCAGTTATTTGTTGGAAATAGAAATTTGGCACCTTTACCTCTCAAACCAATTAAAGTACAATCTCCATTTCAGCAATGGGGACTTGAATTTATTGGAGAGATTCATCCACCATCAAGTGGACAACACAGATGGATACTAACTGCCATTGACTATTTTACAAATTGAGTCGAGTCTATCCCTATGTATCATGTGACAGATAAAGTGGTGATAAAATTCCTTGAAGAACATATATTTTCTAGGTTTGGATGTCCTAAGAAGATCATAACAGAAAATGCTAAAGAATTTTCTTCTGCTACATTAATATATTTTTGTAGTGATAACCATTTATCCTTAGGACATTCCACTGCGTACTATCCTCAAGGTAACAAACTTGCAGAGTCTAAAAATAAGAACTTAATTAAAATTATTAAGAAAGACCTAGGACAAAATAAAAGGAATTGGAACTCTCAATTAAAGTACGCACTTTGGGTAGATAGGATAAGTACTAAGAAAGAAACTGGTACTTCACCTTTCCAACTGGTTTATGGATTTGATGCCATACTTCTTTTCCAGTTGGGAACTCCTATAATGAAAATCCTTCAAGATATATGTGAAGAACCAAATGATTTACAAAGAAGAATTTACCAATCAATCCAAGTTCACGAAATGCGAGAAATAGTTAATGAAAAACATAAAGCTTATTAGGAATGAATGAAACAATTATTCGATAAAAGAGCTAAAGAAAGAACTTTTCAACCTAATGATTTAGTTTTAAAATAGGACAAAAGAAGGGAAGAGCCTGGTAAACATGGTAAATTTGATAGTATATGGTGTAGTCCCTCCATCATTGATAATATTGAAGGGGGAAATGCATTTTCATTGTAAAATATTCAAGGTGAAAGTTTAGGAGTGCTTGTAAACGGGTGTTTCCTAAAACATTTCATGATTTATTAAATAACTTAAAATCCCATTGTACATACCATCAAATAAATATCCTTCTTTAACAAAAAAATATATATAAATATAAAAAAAAATGTAAATGTAAAATATAGATAAAAGACTATTTCATCTTTGACCTATTATATTTAAGATCAGAGGCTGGCATATTTTATTTTAAGATATTATATGGTTCATTATTATCATCTACAAACATTCAAGTTACATGTGCAGTTTTGCACACATTCACTACTATTAATATGAAGATGATGAAACATCTTTCTTGTTTCTCTTTGATTGAATTCTCATTTGTTACAAAAACTTTAATTGATCATTGGACTTAGATTCATTGAAAATATCTAGTTTTGATTGACATGATCTTGATAGTCTATATACAATAAGTTCATCTCTGAGATACCTCTTTATCAAATAAAACTACAAAATCTACTCAACATTTAAGGACTATAGCTACCAACAGGTATCATCCCTTGTGTTTTAAAATGCATTGATTTCCCCCATCTCTACATGAATAAAGAATTTTTTAAGAAAATAAAATAAAATAAGCAAGATGGTGAAAAGAAATTCAGTTGGGAAATAAAGGTAGCTCTGTCAGGGCTATGGATGATCACTGGCAGTGGAGCAAGGCCTGTGATGTCAGGGTGTCTCCGTCGAGGTTGTGGACACTTGTTGGCAGCGAAGCAACACTGAGATATCATACTCTTATGTTGAAAGGATCTTTACATATATATAAAGTTTTATTCATGGGTCTCAGTTTTAAGACTTGAGCATACTTGGACATGTTATTTTTATACAGTCAACTCTTCATATTTTCTTTTTATCTTAACTCGATATCTTTGAAAACTTTTCATTATTACAATAAATCTTTGAAAGAAAACAACTATCATAATATCATCATCCTTCAATATTATCTTACTAATATGTTTAACTTTCGCATGCATGTATTTCAAACTTGAAAACACACTATATTGTTTAACCATATTTTTCTATCCAAAATATTAATTATATCCTCTTATAATGATCTTTGAAACTCATTATTATTGAAATATAAGATAAAAAGTAATTCCAAAAAATAAAATATTTACATAAATAAATCAAAGCTATAAGATAAAAAGTAATCCTAAGAAATAAAATATTTACATAAATAAATCAAATCTTTTGTATTTCAAACTTGAAGACACACTATATTTTTTAACCCAATTTTTCTATCCAAGATATTAATTATATCCTCTTATCATTATTGAAATATAAGATAAAAAGTAATCCCAAGAAATAAAATATTTACATAAATAAATCAAAGCTTTCGCATGCATGAATTCTAAACTTGAAGACACACTATATTTTTTAACCATATTTTTCTATCCAAGATATTAATTATATCCTCTTATAACGATCTTTGAAACTCATTATTGAAATATAAGATAAAAAGTAATCCCAAGAAATAAAATATTTACATAAATAAATCAAAGAAATTATATCCAAATAGAGAGTCTCTAAAAAGAAACAATATTTAATATTTATATATAAAGTTCATTGTATTTATTATAAATAAAATTGTTCACATATAAAAGATAAGCATAACCCATCTTATGAATATTATATTAACATTTTTGAAATAAAAAGTCCAAAATGTATGGGTTATTGTCTTAAGCACAGTGTTTTAGAAAATCTATGTAAATTATAAAGGTTGGCTTCATATAGCTTCTTTTCAAAATGTAATTATAATTTTTCCAGCTTTATCAGAAAAGAAATGTAACTGGGGTCATTCTATGTTGTGCCTTGGAGACCTAGATGGTGAATAACATGATGTAAATGTACTACTTGATGCAACATAATATCAACCTTTTTCTCAAGAGAATCTTGCTTTGAAATTACATCCTTTAACATACCAGAAACCTCATCCAACTTGATGTGAGTGACATTACGATGAACATGTGCTATAGACTTCGGTCTTATGCTAGGTTCTCCTTCCTCGTGCTTAACTTGAGTAAATTCTACCTTTAAATCTTTCGTCTTATTCTCAATATCCAAAGAATTCATATCGAAAGCCTCTTTCGTCTTGCTATTTTAAAATAGAAAGTATAAAAATTAGAAAACTTGATTGAATTCGATGACAAAATTATGATCAAAATATTGGATAGTATTTCTCTATTGTTATTGATAAACTTACTTAAACAAGTGTTACATGGCAGCGTAGTCCTTGCCAGGTTGGAATGGGAATAAATGTGATCGAGTACAGACACATGGGTAGGAAGTTGAAGTACATGGAAACACAAAAGAATTAGCATTTGTGAATTTGTTTTCTTTAAAACAAGGGCCGGTGGATACAAAAGAAATTGAAATTTATCAAGTTATAGGTTCGTGGACATCATAAATTATACATATGAAATTTGTAATTTTATAAAGTAGATATTTACTTTTATAAATACGAAATATGTACTTTTATAAAGTATGGGAAAGAGATTCCATAATTCGCATTTTTTTGGATCGCGGGTTCTTGGGCTGGTGCGCTGAAAATCGGATTATGTTGTTTCGTGCCCTACAAATAGCACACAGAGTTCTGTGACATACAAATTGACAATTAGAGTTGTGGACTATTTCAAATTTAAGGGCGTACGTATGTTACAAAAAAACTAGCATCAGCATAAATTATAGATACCAAATATGTAATTTGATTAAGTAGATATATAGAGCATGGGGGTTGTCGGGCTGGCAGGCAGAAAATTGGGCTTGTGTTGTTCTATGTGCTAAAAATAGCACCCAGAGTTTCGTGACATACAAATTGACAATCGAACTTGTGGACTATTTGAGATTTAAGGGCCAACGTTTGTAGCATAGGTTCGTGGACAAAAGCATAAAAAAAATAGCAATACCGAATTAGTTTTCTTTAAAACAAGGGCTCCTGGACATAAGAAATTGAAATATATGAAATTATAGGTTCGTGGACAGGAGAAATTATTCATATCAAATATGTAATTTGATTAAGTAGATATATAGAGCATGCACGAAAGCTTCATTCCGGGTTGTCGGGGTGTTGGGATGAAAATTGGGCTTCTGTTGTTTCGTGGCCTACAAACAGCACCGAGAGTTCTGCAATATACAAATTGACAAGAGGTCTTGTGGACTATTTGATTTTTGGATCGCGGGTTCTCAGGCTGTCAGGCTGAAAATTGGGCTTCTGTTGTTCTGTGGCCTACAAAAATAAAATATGTAATTTGATTAAGTAGATATATAGAGCTGAAAAATGTCGGGGTTGCAGCCTAAAAATTGGTCTTATGTTGTCCTGTGCCCTACAAATATCACCGAGAGTTCCGCAATATACAAATTGACAAGTTGTTTTGCGGACTATTTGAATTTTTGGATCGTGGGTTGTCGGTCTGATGAGCTGAAAATTGGGCTTCTGTTGTTCTGTGGCCTACAAATAGCACCTAGAGTTCCACGATATACAAATTGACAATCGGACTTGCGGACTATTTGAATTTGAAGGGGCTCATGTCGAATAATGAAATTGAAATAATAAACTCAATAACTTATCTTTCTATCAATAAAATCATTTATAATTAATTAAAACAAGTTTAGCATTCCCGAATTAGTTTTCCTTTTTACATATGCATGTGGACAAAAAAACAAAAAAAATAGTATTGACGTCTGTTATATAGGTTGGTGGACAAAAGTATGAAAAAAATAGCATTCCCGAATTAGTTTTCTTTAAAAGAGCGGGTTCTCGACTTAACCAGTTTTTGGATCGCGGGTTCTCAGGCTGGGGACCTGAAAATCGGTCTTTTGTTGTTCTGTGTCCTACAAATATCACCGGCAGTTCCACAATATACAAATTGACAATCAGACTTGCGGACTATTTGAATTTTAAGGGGCTCGTGTCCAAAAAATTTAGCATTCGCGAATTAGTTTTCTTTACATAGGTTTTACATGCACGGGTGGGGAAAAGAAAAAAAAGTATAGTACCAATGTCTGTTACATAGGGCGATCGACAAAAGGACCAAATAAATAGCATTTCCGAATTAGTTTTCTTTAAAACAGGGGCTCCTCGACACAAGAAATTGAAATTTATGAAATTATAGGTTTGTGAAGACCATAAACTATACATAGAAAATATCTACTATAAGAAATTATGGGGATGAGATTTTATAGAGCAAGGACAGAGCCCTCATTCCACACTTGCACGGAGGCCTGATTCCATACTTAGGCAATTTTTGGATCACGGGTTCTCGGGTTGGTGGGCTGGAAATTGGGCCTTTATTGTTCCATGGCCTACAAAGAGCAGCCAGAGTTACGTGATATACAAATTGACAAGCAGACTTGCGGACTATTTTAATTTTAAGGGCCTTTGTGGCAAATCGTATTGAGGACATTTGGTAAAGATGCAAGAAATGACATACTCTCTACACGTTTGAGTAGAAATAAAGTAGTGAACACAATTTTATGACATTTATATATAAAAAATAATAAAACGTGTTACATATTCCTAGAAATTTAAAGAAACATATATGTGTGTGTGTGTGTGTGTGTGTGTGTGTGTGTGTGTGTGTGAAATATGATATCTCAAATTTGAGTGAGTGATTTATGTCATACTTAATTTTGAAAATGACCAGGAAGGAGAAAATATGCATCAGAAAAAAGAGAATTGAGATAAAATAAACAGAATGACTTCACATTCAACATAACTGAAGATAAAAATTTAGGAACACATAAAAGCAGAAAAAAAAAAAACTAGCATTCCCGAATTAGAGCATGGACAGAACCCTCATTCCATACTTAGTAAGTTTTTGGATCGCGGGTTCTCGAGCTGGCGACCTTAAAATCGAGCTTCTGTTATTTCGTGGACTACAAATAGCACCGAGAGTTTTGTGATATACAAATTGACAATGGGACCTGTGGACTGTTTGAATTTTAAGGGGTCGTGTCCCAAAATTTTAGCATTCGCGAATTAGTTTTCTTTACATAGGTTTTACATACGGTGGTGGACAAAAGCACAAAAAATATAGTACCAATGTCTGTTACATAGGACGGTAGAAAAAAGAACCAAATAAATAGCATTCCCGAATTATTCTTTAAAACAGGGGCTCGTGGATACAAGAAATTGAAATGTATCAAATTATAGGTTCCTGGAGAGCATAAATTATACATAGCAAATACACAATTTTTTAAAGTGGATATTTTGTTTTATACATATGAAATATGTACTTTTATAAAGTATGGGGATGAGATTTTATAGAGCATGCACAGAGCCCTCATTCCATACTTGCACAGAGCCTTGATTCCATACTTAGGCAGTTTTTGGATCACGGGTTGTCGAGTTGGCGCGCTGAAAATTGGGTGTCTATTGTTCCATGGCCTACAAAGAGCACCCACGGTTCCGTGATATACAAATTGACAAGCAAACTTGCGGACTATTTTAATTTTAAGGGCCTTTGTGGAAAAAGTATGAAGGACAGGTGGTAAAGATGCAAGAAATGACATACTCTCTATACGTTTGAGTACAAAAAAACTAGTGAACACAATTTTATGACATTTATATAAAAAATTATGAAACATGTTACATATTCTTGGAAATTTAAATAAACATGTGTGTGTGTGTGTGTGTGTGTGTGTGTGTGTGTGTGTGTGTGTGTGTGTGAAATATGATATCTCAAATTT